>VDFB02265637.1:0-41105 GCA_007258455.2 Sequoia sempervirens
TCAATCTTGGGCCTACATCCGTTAGCAAGATATTGAGGATTACCAAGGTTCTAGTGCGGCTATCTTGGCCAGATTGAGGAAGGAAATAAAGACCAAGCAGGAGCTAAAGAAGGAAAATGAAAATCTCAGGAAATTCTTGGAAGTTTTGATGAAGCCCTTACAATCCATTAACCCCTCAGTTTCTGTTGCAAAGCCTTTACCTCAGGAGACCATTACTAAGCTTGAAAAGATGAAGGCTTCCACTCTTGCCACTGCAAATTGGTTGTAAGGGGTGCGAACCAAGGGTAATGAAGCTATCAAGGAGATTTTGTCAATTGGAAAGAATGCTATTAGGGAAACTAATTGGTTGAAGGCGGTGTTAGCACAGGATAGGTAAGATACAGATCTCCTGCTGCAGAAAACTAGAACTATCATGGAGTACACTAGGGATAAGCTACTAGGTGATAAAATTATTCCTTCCTCCAGAGCTATTGAACCTTGGGAGTGGTTTGAAGCATTGTAAATTAGGTAGAAGGTTTTGAAGAAGATCTACAAACAGAGGAGGTAGATTGATGATTCCCTAGCTGGTGTGTATAATGGCTCCATTTCCTTTTTTGAGATTATGACAGGGAGAAGGAAGATTTCTCCCAAATATTTGAGTTTGGAACAGTTGAGGAAGTGGTGGCATGATGTTTATATCCCAATTAATGATGATTCTATTTCTGAGCACCAGTTGGATGATGCGGCCACATACATTGTTGTCATTGATAAATACCTAACCTATAGGGTTGATTGGGATAAGTCGGTAAAACAGTCAAGGGATGAAATTGCATCAATTGAAAGGTGACTTAGGGTTTTTCCTTTACCACCTGTGGCTGACTTGGATAGGGTGCTTTTGAAGGTTCATGAAACGTTGGATCGAAATAAGGACAAAGGGGAAGGCAGTTAATGATTGGCTACATTGAGATTTGTGCTTCCCTATTATTTTTCCATGCATTGGTCTAAGCTACATTGGAGATCCCAAGCCAACCTGGATGAAGTTCATGCATTTAATGCATATTTTATTTTATTTTGAATTTCTCTTGGCTGACTTGTTGTGCCTAATTATTATTGTAAAATCTTATCTAGGCCGACATGTTTTGGGGGTTCTATAAATTTGGCATTTTTCCTCATTTGTAAGGGTTAAGAAATTTTAGACATAGATAAGTAGAGAGATAGTTAGAGCGAATTAAGTAGAGCAAGTGTTAGCAAGTAGTTGTTCTCAAGCAAATATTGTAACAGAAAGCTGGAATTGTTGCTACAGTGGATAATTTGATGCAAGTAATGACATTGTGATTTGGTGCCATACTTGTGTTTTTCTTATCTTGCATGGTTCTTGTCATTCTATCTTTAGAATTTCTTTGAGGAGGTTAATATTTAGATTAGATTTGATTCAATAATGTTTATGGTTTGATATTTGATGTGTTGCAGCAATCCCTGGTCCATACTTTTCGCAACCAACTCATTGTTAGTTGCTTTGCAAAGTTAGCCTGGACCTTTATATTCATTGTGCTTAGTTCAATTGTGAGGTTTTATTCATTTAAATTGTGATAGGGTTGTTTGAATGAATGTTCATAATTTGAAAATGTTAATACCTTAGAAGATTGCATTGTTTCTATAAGATTGCAGATTTATCTAGGTCAAGTAGAGATTAGTTTTGAGGGATTGGTCCATTTCAAGTATTGGTCGTTTGCATTGTTAATCTTAGGTTTAATATTAAGTTTAGAAATCTCTTTGAAACCCTTATCTTTTGTTATTTCTTTGATTACTAGGTTAAATTTAGGATTGAAGTATCATCTTATTGTTAGATCTAATAAATTGAGATTCAATATTTTGCTTGTAGTAAGGTCCCATTTTGATTACCAGCATTTTCACATTATCACTGAGTTGTTTATGCATTATCAAGACCTGACATTAGAGACCTTGTGGTTATCTCTTGAGGATTGCTGATAGAGATTTACCTTTCAAGAGAGATAGAATATTATATTTTTTCTGAGTTGTTGCTGTGTAGAAAACATCATGAACAGTTTGCAACATATTTTTCATTTCCTAGATTTCCTTGGTCTGGTTTGCAATGGAATTTTCTTGAACAGCAGCCTGATAACCTATTGTTGGGACTGGCAGAATAGTAGCAATAGGAGGTAAATTCATAGGGACAAGTGGCTAAATTTTAGGAAAAATAGGTGTGAGTGGTTTTGGGGCTCTTTTCCCAGATTGAATGAGATAATTCTCTGCCCTTATTGCAATGTCATAGGCATTTGGCAACGTAAACCCTCCGATGGATTGTATCATAACCAAAATTTCACTATTCAGGGCTTTTAGGAAGAATAGGAAGGCATGCTCAAGTGAGGGTTTAACTATCAGAGGTATCCTATCCTAGGTTCTCTAGAACCTATAATTAAAATCAGCCATATGTTCATGGGGAGCTTGCTTGATGGTGGTCAGCTACTCTAACAATGAAAGGTGGCCTGACTTGTCCATGAACTGTCGATGAAGGCCATCACCAAGTTGGTCCCATGTTGCAATGGAATTGGCTAGGAGCCCTCTGAACCACTGAAGGGATTTTCCCTTCAACGAAGCAGCCAACAATCTTATAGCCACATTTTCTTTTGTCATGTTGTGCACCGAACATAGAGTCGCCATGTCTTGGATGTGTTCAATAGGGGTGGTCTGGTCTTTTCCCGTGAAGTATGGTAGTCCTTTAAGTGCAACAACTGGGATGTCATCATGTCAAGCCAGCAATAACAAGCTACCCCCATTAAACGGTGCAAAGGAAAATTGTCTCGCTATAGGAGGTACTTGAGATATTGGAGTTGGGTTCCTCTTTACAAAAATTATGGGACTAAGCTTCGGAGGTGTGGACTTTACTCTCCTTGCTAAATCAAAGGTCCTTGGTGTTTTTCCTCTCCTTCTTGGTGGGGAGAGCTACAAATACTCAAAAGGTGTTGGACTAGATCTGGTTTGGATCCTTCTCATAAGTTGTTTGCACCAAATCTACAATGTAACCCGAAATTAGGAGTCGCTAGGTATACTTGTTGAAACCTCTATAGGAAGAAAATTTTGTTGCATATATCGGACAGCAGCTTACAACTTAGAAAATGACTCTAGAGTCCCACCGGGCATGCCAAAAATTGTTGCAACAAGATAGGCAAGTTTTGACTTGGCTAAGGGTGCAATCTTGATTGCCAATAGTTACATTAAAAGAGATGATGAGAACTTTGGGAAGTTTGATGCTAGATGTGATGAAGGTATTTTCCTTGGATATTCAACTACCAGCAAAGCATATAGATGCTTTAATAAAATTTTGAGGAAGATTGTTGAGAGTGCTAATGTGAAGGTTGATGAGGATATGCACAGACCTGTTGAGATAAGTGAAGTTGAACCAGATAGTCCTATCTATGAACCAGTACCTGGAGAGAATAAGGAAGAGGAAGAAGAATATGCTGAAGAAGAAGAAGGAGAAGCACTAGAACTTGTTCCTAAGACTCCTAAGTATGTACAGAAGAATCATCTAGAGGAATAGATAATTGGAGATAAGAGTGAAGGTGTGAAGACAAGAAGAAAAGTATAAGCTAAGCTAAATCTATGTTTACTTTCTAAAATAGAACCTAAGTCTATGTGTGAAGCATGTGAAGATGAGAGTTCAGTTAGAGCTATGAAAGAAGAGTTGCAGCAAATAGAGAAGAATCAAACATGGGAACTGGTTCCTAGACCTATGAATAAGAATGTAGATCAACAAGCTCCTATGAATGATTATACATGAGTACATCATATTCTACTTGCATTTTCTCAGTCCATTATTTTTACTACAAACATCACTAATAGAAGTTGATTCAAAGAAATGAACCATTGTACCACTCAATGCCAAGTTTACTTCTTGGAATGCGTATTTCAACTGACCCCCTTCCAAGTTCAACATAATATTCTTGTTGAGAAAAAAATTCAAAGACTTTCAATAAGATTTTTCTTATTTTGATCACTTCCACCTTTTAAATTTTTGCTCATTAGACCTATCACCTTTCTAAAAAATCAATTTATCAATGTATTTTTCCTCATAGTTTATTTTCTTAACATTTCATTGGTCCAAGCCATTAATACTAATTAGAATTTTATTCTTTACCAAAAACATGAAAATATAATATAATGCCCCACCGTGGAACCCATGAAACATTAACTCAAATAGATATGGAATAATTTTTTATAATATATAACACTTACAAAACATTAGTGCAACTAGAAACACTAGGTCAACACATGATGTCTCATTGCAACGTGGCATCGCACAAGTATAAGATTATTACTACACAACACCCCTTGACCTATGAGGAATGTTAAGAATACAAACAAGATCGATCATTAAGGATTTCAACCTTTACAAGTCTTCACAAGATCAGGTGACCAATCTCCTTAGCCCCAAATTTGAAAACCAAGCAACTTTAGAAGGTATGCAAAAATATGCAAAATATATCATAAATTCTCAATGACAACACATAGAAACATACTCTAAACTTCCCTACACCCCAAGTATCATGGGGAACAACTTCCATTCACAATTTTTCCCATACGAGGCCTGAAAGCACTTGTTATCGATGAAAAGGATGAATAACAACACTTCCTAGGACACTAGCACCCAGCACTAGTGCCCTAGATTGGAACCTGTGTCCACTTATGCAACCTGTGTCCATTTATGGCACATGTGTCCATTTATGACACATGTGTCCATTTATGACACCTGAGTCCATTTTGGGTACTTATGTCTCTGACATGCATTTCTTACATTAGTGTCCCTACAAGGGCACTAGTGTCCTGGCCAATGAGCTTCCTCAAACTAGGGAGTGACCTCCAAGACCTCCCAAGCACTAAAAAACCACCTATGAAGGTCTACAACACCCTATGAACTCAAAAATGTCAAAACATGACTTGGGACCAAACAAAGAGTTTGATTTCTCCAGTTGTTGGACACTACCAATAAGTGAAGGAGAAGGTAGGCAGGAGTGTTGGTACCTCCCAAAAACCCCTAACTCCTACCTTAGAAAGGAAACACAAAAATTAAGAGATAACAACACATTTGGGTTTTTACAAGGCCTAACAAGAGGCTACAAGAGTGCCCTAAATGACACCGCACTCAAGGAATGAGTTCTTAGGAGTAGGATGATTACACAATAGTTCCACAACACCATCCAAGAACACTACAAGACACTTAAATTCATTTTAAACCCAAAGGAAATATTCCTACATTCGTTTTAAGGCAAAATGAAATTTTATTATGTTTGTTTTACCATTACATTGCATAAGCATAAGCATCCATAATGTGCTTGTGCTTGGATCCAACATCGAGTCACGTAACTAAGACTACTTTCACTATCCATTATCTATTGATTAGAATCTATCTTAAAGAGAGGTTCAAAACATCAAATTATTACAATTACATCAAATAGGACTCAAATGTCCTTTATTTATATAATTTACATTTAAATGAAAGTAACTAATTGTATAAAGTAAGATCCTAAGTAGAACATAATACAATGATGAATCTCAATCGTCTAACCTCTAGTCCCTAAAGATGGTTTTCACGCCACCCAATCTCGTAAAATCAAAAGATCCACTCCCACTGTGCTAGGTGATAGTCAAATGGGCCACAAGCACACACTCACACCCAACAATTGGGAGAAAGCTTACACGCACGTCATACATGAAAAATACACTCAACATGCACATCATATAAAAGAACTCATCCAATATCATAAGATGGATCAAATACAAGTATAATCAAATATAAGTCCTTATTGGGCTCAACACTAATGACATATCACAAAACCATAATTGGGAAAACTCACTAATGTCACATCACATAATCCTCATTGGGAAAACTCACCAATGTCACATCACATAATGATCTTTGGATAACTCACCACTTGGAAAGTATAAGGATCATCATTAGGCCAACTCACCAATGGTTGAACACAAACACATTAGACACTAGGATAAGATGCTAGAGAGCTAGTTAGGGAGTGTCATCACGATGCTCACAGAGATGGCTACATGTGGAATCTAGTGCCTCTCTCATATGGACAAGGGTACTTGACCTTAAAAAACCCAAGCTCCTCAATTTGGCATGTCTTCCCAAACATCCTTAGTCTATACTAGCACTCAAGGCATGAGAGGGGCATCCATTATCTTTATTAATTGTAGCGTCAAAAAATGTGTTCCTTTACATTTTCACACTATGTTTGCATCCCCTTAATTAACTGGACTTAATTAATCCTCTAATAGACCCAATTATGCATTTAAAATCCTAATTAATTTCATTTTTCGAAAGGGGAAACTACATTAAACAATTGCAAACATCAAATTACACATCTTGGAAAATGTGTCCTAGGTTTAGGGCCTAGAACCCATTTTCCCAAGGGTGAATGGGTCCTCCTTAGACTTAGGACCCCATTTTTTAATATGTTTTTGGCATTATTTTTATGATTCAAATTCAAATTGCAATTGTCGGCTTTTGATGTTTAATTTTCAAGAAATTAGAAAATTACCTATAAATACAAGGTCTTTTTATCAATTCAAATCCTAAGACTTTTGAAGGAGAAAAAATTATAGCAAATATTATTGTCAAGAGCATTCAAGAGAAAAATTTTCAATCTTCTACATTAGTAATCAAGATCAAGATCATCATGTCAAAGTTATTTGCATTCATGCATATTTTTGGAGCTAACATTATGATGTAAGTTTCAAGCATTCAAGCATAAAATCAAGTGTCAAATAAAGCATCCAATCAAGCCATTTCATGCAAGATCCAATCCTTGGAGAGATGTGTTAGACTTCATTCCTTCAAGGGCAACCATTAAACAATTTGGTGAGTTGCAACAAGCTAGTGTTCATTCATCATTCCTCCCTTTCATTATTGTTTCATTTCAAGGTTTGATTACCAAAATAGGGTTTAACCAAGGGAAAACCCTTATACACAAAAAACAAATATTTTTCTCCTCTTTGTGTGTTTTTGGATTTACAGGTGGAAGAGTGAAATTGGATCAAAAGTGCAATTTTGCAACAGGGTCAAAGTTGTCAAGACATGGAATCTTACTTGAAAATTTTATTTCTGACTTTTCGATAGTGAGATTCAGAGAAATCAAGAGTGCAAATCTAAGAGCAAAGGACTATGAAATCAAATTTTGGATCCCTGTAGCAAGCCCCATTTTCCCTAAGGCGAATCTATCCCAGGAGGACACTCAACAACAGCTTTTGGTGACTGGTACACATCAACTTACCCTATTCATATATGTTGAAAGTATGTTGTTTCTGATTGTGTTATGCTTTAAATTGATTATTCAAGTTTCACATTGCATAATTGATTTCATTTAATATTTTTAGTTTTTCTCCCAAAAGTGCATTTCAAGCATATTTACCATGTCTTGTCATAAGGAAAAACAACCAAGATCTCCAATAGGGTTGAAACACCTAAGGGTTGAAATTCAATCCTACCTTTAGGGATCTCTTTTTCCTAATAAAACAAGGGAGATAAGTGCATTTGAAATTCAATCCTACCTTTAGGGATCTCTTTTTCCTAATAAAACAAGGGAGATAAGTGCATACATTCTCCATTTACCCATTTTTCCATCACCTATTTTCTTTTGTTTCTTTTTGGTGAACCTGAGTTTGTACATCTTAAATTCTGATTTGGAGACATTCAAAACCCTATATCTAGGTTTGCATTAGTGTATCTTGCATTGGTGTGCTTTGCATTGCATTTAGGGTTTAATTTTACATGTTTGCATCATTTAAATTCATTAAAAAAATCACAAAAAATTGCATTCATTTTGCATAGATCTTGCATTGTGGTTATATTAAGAGTGTTTTTTAGTCATTTAGATTCAATTTTAGTTCAAATTTGCATTCCAAAATTGTCACTTTTTTCACTATTTATCACTATTTGCATTGGCATTAAGACACCTAAATCTAGAAAAAATTGTCACAGTAACAACCTTCTACAAGTTGAAACAAAAAACACAAACATTAAATCAGACTTTACATTTTCCATTTTTCAGAACCCTAATGAAGGACTCATTCACCCTTGGGCGAATAAGTCCCTGTACAATTGTCTTGATCAATTTTTGGGTGTATCTTGGTCTTTGTCTTTGATTACTGATTTCAGCTATCAAATCTGTAAATTGGGTTTATGAAACGGTTTGTTTTGCATATTAAAGATAGTTGTCTTTTTGCTTAAATCTTGAGACAAATTGGAAAAAAAATTGCATGTTTCAATTGTGGACAGTTTTAGATATGTATACATTTACTTTATTTTTAGTATCATTTCATAGTTTAGATAGATTAATTTGCATTTTACAATCATTGAAAACCAAAAACTACCCTAAAGACATCATAAGAAAAAAAAAACTAAATGATAAACCTTAGAGAAAGCATATCCTTCAAGTCCTTTAGTTCTAATGAATTTGACATGTTAGATGAATCCCTTGACAACTTCATCTCACCTAGATCATCCACTAAAACTTTAGTGCAAGAGGATGCAATCATAGACAATCATGGAAATCATAATTGCTCTTCTCCTGATACCTCTCCTACTTGTGAGGAAGGTATCTTGGTGTTAGAAGATCCAATTATTGAGTGTCATGAGAATCTTGTTTGTCCTTCTTCCAATACTACATTTCTCTCAATAAACTGTAAGATGGATGGCATAGATGAATATGTTAAGTTCACATTAGATCCCTCCTCACTAGAAGGTCATATAGGTAACTCAGTTGAGGTTATGAATGCACAAATTGGATCCCCTTTAATTAGTGAGCCTCCTAAGTCACCTCCCATTATTAGACATACATTATCTCTAGGTGTCATCTTAAACTTTGCAAGGAAAAATTGTAGTAATAATTTGTCGCAACAACCAAGTTATCACACAACTGCTCACACATATAAAATTCCTCAGCATAGTGGTAAAGATTATGATCTTGTTGAGAAACTTTATTGTACTCCGATAAACATCTCCCTTTGTGATTTGATTCAAACATCACCAACATACAATAGGATGCTCCAAGAATTTTTATAGAAGAATGATATCCAATCTTTTGTTAAATTGAATGATGTAGTGCACCCTCATTTGATTGTATGCAAGTGACAAATTCGAATATCACATTCCCTCAACATGAATTACCCTTGCTTAAGATCCAAAATAAACACGAATCCTTGATGATAAATGTGATCATTAATGAAATTGCAGTTAGGCGTACTCTCATAGACAATGGAGCGGGTCTTACTATTTGTAGCATTGATCTCCTAGATAAAATTGGTATGGACAAGAGTCTTATTCAACTCAATGATGTTAATATTTGTGGGTTTGACAATGTTAATAGGCAACCATTAGGAATGATCACATTTACCCATTGAGGTTGGACCTGTAGTTTTTCCTAGCCCTATCCATATCATGTCAGGACCTCTTTCATACAACCTTCCTAGGGAGACAATGGATTTATGTCATGACATGATTCTCGTCTACTCTTCACCATGAGAGAAAGTTTAAATATAACAAGAAGATATACATAGTTGAAGCAGATGAACAAAGTTAGAATTTACAAGTTCAGCATGATCATGACACTTCCAACTCTCTTAATACCTTGATTCCAACTTCCAAAGTAGAACCTATACAAGTTGATGATATTCCTAATTTTCTTTCATTGATTGGGGGTTAGATTTTACACCTTGTTTCAAAGAAGATTCCAAAATCTCACCCTCAATGTCCAAAGAGTCATATACAAATGATTCATCTTTAAACACATGTTTTAGGGATGATTGGGGCTCATTAGATTTTACACCCTTTTTTATGGGAGAGTACAAAATCTCACAATTTAAACCTAAAGAGTCTTGTGTTTCATTTGCACAACTTGGTTCTACATCAACATCACCCCATGATGGTGATGGGGGCTCTTCAACTCCCATCCCTCATGAGAGGAAGATACGTAACTTTAAAAAACTTAAAAATTATGTGTGTGCTCGTCAAAAATCCAATCCTTCTTAGAAGCATAAAATCTCTTCATCTGATTTGGAAGCATGTTATGGTCTTGGATACAAAAGCCTTTATAAGCATGGATATAATGAAAAAATAGAAAAAAATGATAGAAATCAAATGAATTCTATAACATACTTTTCCCAGCAGGGTCTAGGTTTCCAACCTTTATCTTCATCTTCATCTAATGCCTTATCATCTACTGTGTGTATGACATCTTGCACTAAGAACAAAATGTTCCCTACTATTGATCAAGAGACTATCTTGTCGAGGCTTCTCAAATCCCACTTGATTAGTCTTCCTCCAAGAACATGAAAAAAAAATTATAACAAAAGCTCATTTTGTGCATATCATCGAGTTCAGGGTCATTCTACTAATGAATGTAAGGCTTTGAGTAATACAATTCAACATCTTAAGGATTTTGGTACTCTTCCTTGTGTTGATGCACATATTTCCTCTAATTGATCATGATCTTCATCCTATCATGTTGTTCATCACTATGTGGCATTGGTAGCTTTATGTGTCTTTCTCATTGCCATTCATGGTGGTACAATCTCAAGTGAAACCATATTTATCTTGGTAGCAACATGATAATTCTTGGTGGTTGTCTTTGTCTCTATGATTGGGGGAAAGCTCCTTTCCATTACATAGCTCTATTTGGAAACATATTTTACATAGGGCTTTCTGAATAAAGCTCTCATTTATTGGCATTTATCATTTTTCTACTTTAAAGTAATTGCTCACAACATGGTGTTTAGCAATTTCTTTAAAGTGGGGGCATACGCATCCCTGCTCATTGTTTGCATCAAAGTGTGGTCTTCTTACTTCACGTGATGTGTCTTCTTGGTGGTGACATTGGGTTCGATGTCCTTCAATAGTGTGACCTTTCTTGGCATATGGCATTCCTATTAGTGGCAATGTTATGGCTTGCATTCCCTAAGTTGTGAATCTTTTATCCTCAAGTAGTCCTCTCTTGGTGACATTAAGCATGATTTTTCCTAAGGTGAAACCTTTCATGAACTAAGTAAAACCCCTTTGACTATCCTATCCTATTATATTTAAAACCTTTTCACGGCCACTAAGCATAACACAACTTGCGTACTAGTGGAGCATTTTTATTTTTCGTGAGTGTCTAGCATAACGCAACTTACTAGCCTTGTGGAACCTTTTTTGTGTGGTTCCTTATCAAAGTCATTAGGAGGTATAAATTTTGGTATGGTAAATGTATAGGAGTATGTAGACCTAGCATGACTTTCCCATCAGCCACCATTTTGGGACTCACCTAGTGGACACTGGATTTCATTAGCCCTCGTGAGTATAATTTTTTTTACATAGTGGATAATGGGTTTCACTTGTGAACATTTTTTTATGGAAAATGACACAACCACGGCTAGTCCATCTTTTCTTTTCTTTCTTTTCATATTAATTTTGATATTCCATGATTGTGCATCTTGTGTTGTTGCTGCAAGCATGTGTTTTCTTTTGTACTTATGTTGGTTTTCCATGGGATCTTGATCCTAGGGGCTTGGCCACCTCCTCGATCTTTTTCATCCTATCTCACTAACATTTGTACACTTGGACCCCTCTTGACACTTATTTGTCTACTTCAGTGTGAGTTTGAGCGTAGGGATCATCCTCTCACTAAAGTAGGGGCTAATTGTAGTGTTGAAAATTGTACTCCTTTACATTTTCACACTATGTTTGCATCCCCTTAATTAATTGGACTTAATTAAGCCTCTAATTGACCCAATTATGCATTTAAAATCATTATTCCCTGTTTTACGAAGGCTACATTAAATAATTACAAGCTCAAGTACACATCTTGAAGAATCTGTCTAGGTTTAGGGCCTAGGACCCATTCGCCCAAGGGAATGGGTCATCCTTAGACTTAGGACCCCATTTTTTAATATGTTATAGCAGTATTTTTATTATTCAAATTCAAATTGCAATTGTCAGCTTTTGATGTTTAATTGTTAGGAAATTAGAAAATTACTTATAAATACAAGGTTTTTTTATCAATTCAAATCCTAAGACTTTTGAAGGAGCAAAAGTTATAGCAAATATTATTGTCAAGAGCATTCAAGAGTAGATTTTTCAATCTTTTACATTAGTAATCAAGATCAAGATCATCATGTCAAAGTTGTTTGCATTCATGCATGTTTTTGGAGCTAACATTATTATGTAAGTTTCAAGCATTCAAGCATCAAATCAAGTGTCAAATAAAGCATCCAATCAAGCCATTTCATGCAAGATTTAATCATTGGAGAGATGTGTTAGACTTCAGTCCTCCAAGTGCAGCCATTAAAGGATTTGGTGAGTAGCAACAAGCTAGTGTTCATTCATCATTCATTCCTTTCATTATTGTTTCATTTCAAGGTTTGACTACCAAACTAGGGTTTGACCAATGCAAACCCTTATACACCAAAAACAAATATTTTTCTCCTCTTTGTGTGTTTGCAGATTTACAACTGAAGGAGTGAAATTAGATCAAAAGTGCAATTTTGAAAAGTTGTCAAGACACAGAATCTTACTTGCAGAATTTATTTCTGACTTTCTAACAGTGAGATCTGGAGAAATCAAGAGTGCAGATCCAAGAGTAGAGGATTGTGAAATCAAATTTTGGATCCTTGTAGCAAGACCCATTCGCCCCAGGGTGAATCTATCCAAGGAGGACACTCAACAATAGCTTTTGGTGTTTAGTACATATCAACTTACCGTTCTCAAATCTACCAGAGTCTATTGTTTCTAATTGTGTTATGCTTTAATTTGATGATTCAAGTTTCACATTGCATAATTGAGTTCATTTAGTATTTTTAGTTTTTCTCCCAAAAGTGCATTTCAAGCATATTTACCACATCTTGTCATAAGGAAAAACATAGCCAATATCTCTTATAGGGTTGACTCACCTAAGGGTTGAAATTCAATCCTACCTTTGGGGCTCTTTTTCCTAATGAAACAAGGGAGATAGGTGCATACATTCTTCATTTAGCCATTTTTCCATCACCTATTTTCTTTTGCTTCATTAATTAATTATCCATGTTTCATTAGTTTTCACTTGTTTAGACAACTCCCCACCCATGATAATCCTAAAAGCCACTTTGGGTTGGGTACACATTAGGAGCCACTCTCATCATCCTCTCTAGTACCTTCATCCTAGGCTCATCACACTCACCAATGAGTAGCACGAAAACAATCCATAATTCCAATTTTTAACCAAATTTCACAACATATTTCCACAAGATTTATTTCAATATTAATGAAGTATAGCTTCATTCAAACATTCAAAAACATCATATTTCACATAAAACTTTCAAATTTTCTCAACTTTTCAATAAACCAAAAAAAAATCTTCAAACTCCATTAAAATTTCTTCAAAAAATAAAAAAGTCAAAAGTCAAAATTTTAAGAATACTGTTTGATGCCAATAGTGCCCAACACCCATTCTAAGCTATCAAATTCACATTTCCATCATTTCCCAAAAATTTGGGCATTATAACCTCATTTAGTGAAAATTCCCAAAAAGAACTAAAATTAAACATATAACATGGAATTTAATCAATTAAAATGCATTGGGAGGTTTTCACACTCCCCTAATCCTAATCCAACCTTTCAAATTCAAAAAAAATGATTAATTGAAAAGAAATTAGAAAAACACCTCAACTTATACCAAATTTCACAATGGAGAACACTCCAGGCACACCCAACGAATGTACAAGATAAGTTGCAAGAACACTCCCTTCCCAATTCTTATCCTAATGAATTCCCCTTCCAATTTCTCTCACAATCAACAAATCAAAATTTCACAAGAAGAGGGTTTTGCCTCTCTAATCTATTCACAAAAATGAATAATGAGAAAAGAAAACCCTTTTTGCCTATTCACCTTTTTTCAATTTTCAAACTAAAACAATATTATTTTGCATTTATTTAATTTGTATTTCCCTCCATTTTTCCCAAAATCCAAATAAACATTTAAATTCATTCTTATATAACATTTAGCATTTAAATTCACAATTTAAATCCATATAAGCCTATATTCAATTATATTTACAGAAATCAAAATTTAAACAAGATAATTAACTCAAGCATTGTTGGAACACATTTGTCGTTGCGCTAAAAGATCGACTTGTTAACGCCCAATACAAACGTTAGAGATAAACGGATCTATGGGAGGCGGTTAGTCCATGTCCCAAATCTTAAGGGAGACGGCAATTAGTCCAACAATCCCCTCCTCAACATCATCCGAGAGGATTTGAACCCGCGACCACGGCTCTAATACCATTTGTTGGAACATGTTTGTTGTTGCGTCAAAAGATCAACTTGTAAACACCCAATACAAAGCCAGAGATAAACGGATCCACGAGAGGTGGTTATTCATGTCCCAAATCCGAAAGGAGATGTTAACGATTAGTCCAACAAGCATAACCCACATTTCCCCAACCCAAGGAATTTTCACAAAATAATTAAATAATAACTTAACTTTATTTCTATTTTTTTCATTTTCCCAAAACACAAATATTTTGATTACCAGAATAAGAAATCATTTAAATTCCTAATATCTCATTTACGAAAAACAAATTTTAAATCATTAAATAAGACATTTACTAGTCATTCATGACATATAGGGATTTTGGAATAACTCCTAACTCGAATCTAAGTCAATACTGATCAAATATGACATATACCATACTTGATTTGGGTACGATCAAAGAATAGATAAGGAGGCCCAAAATGACATCTCTAAAATAACTATCATTGGGGAATAACTCAGACCTGTGTAACAAGATGGAGAAATAGCCTTGTACCTATAACCATTCAACGCACATCAAGGGTGCCTACTTAATGGATATATAGTCACAGCACAATATAATCACCCAACTAGGTACAATAGCATAAAACGCAAACGTAATATTCATTATATAAATCATTCATTTGAACATCAATAATCAAATTCACATTTAATCACTAGATAAATAATGTGTACATCTAAGAATTGAAGCATACCAATAAGCTAGACATATAAACATACAAAATGCCAATGGATATGTAGAGAAACCTCATCTCGAACATGTGGTGATTCATACACAACATTTAGAGCAAGAATACAACCACAACAAATATCACAAGGAAAGAACAAAAGTTGAAACACCTATCTCACATCAACAAGCTGCAAATGAGAGGGGCACTACATATACCACATAATAGAGAGCAATGTGTAAAGGAAGAATATCATATTGTGCTACATTTTAATAAGATTATGAGAAGAATGTATTTTCTCCATACAATAATCCCACCACTACACTAATGGATAACATATTAATCAATCAACTAGCAATATCAACTATCTAAATATTTTAGGTTTCAACAATCCCACTATAAAGGAGCACCTTCATAAGCAATGAACTAATCTAAGGACCTATCTTAATCAATGTAAGGGATTGGAATTCCACCTAAAGAGATGACAAACAATAATAAATAGTAAAATACCATTTCTTAGTGGTTATATATCATTAATGATCTATTTTTCCATTCTTGTATCTTAAATTTGGTAATTTTAAGTTCTTCATAGATATTAATTGATTGATTTTCCTCATTTCTAACACAAAATCACATCAACTTTTTTTCCAATTGTTTAAGATACACATTGTACCCTTGTTTGTAACAATTTGACCCCAAATTGCCCCAATTTATTAGAACCTATTTTTCATTTTCTATCCTTATTATTTACAAATTATTTATAAACAAAAAAATAAAAACTAGATCCTTATACAAACATATCAATAGATAAATTCAATCTCCAAAAAAACTCACTATTTTAAACCTTTTTTTTTAACAATTTCTCTAAGATAGAAATGTCAGCATTTGTGTTTCTTAAACCATAATAACTTAAACTAGAAATTGCACCTTGGTGTGCAATGGGTACACCGAAGAGGTATGGAAGATCAATTAGGAAGAGCAAATGCCGATAGTGGAGCCTGAGGATTATGATCAGCATATACCATTATCTAGGTAGCCTCCTCCTGATAGCGTAGCAACTCCCTCTTGCCTTTCCATCAACATCATCTCCTCCCTTCTAATTTCCTTCCTCCTTATTTCCTCCCGCCTTATTTCTTTCCTTTGGAATTCCTCTCTTCACAATTCCTCCCTCCGCATTTCCTCTCTTTGTAACTCTTCCCTCACCAATTCCTCTATTCTTTATGCTTCAATGGATGTACATACTATTCCAAAGCTCCCATTTTGGCATGGGTAGGGAGGATGCTAGCAAAGGTTGCGGAATTTGGCTTTAACCCTGAAATGGCATGGCATGGCAAATCATAGTATTGGACAGGGCCCCGTCATTTTACTTCAACGCATCAGATGTTTTCTTCTTTTGGTTTTTTGTGTGAGGAGTGGTGGGCCATAGGCCATGCCACTTAAATAACTAGCAAAATCTTTGTTGAATCATCGACATCGCCTTTTAACAACCTACAACTCCAGCAAGGGATTATAGCAGAGGTTTAATGGCCGCAGCCCAACCGCTAGACAGCGATTTTTAATCAATGGCTGAAAGAATTTTAATGGTCAACAGATGAAGAGCCATTTGATTCTACTTTTTAGCTTTGTCTTGTTGAAATTTTCTTTTGGTTTTTTGTGGGAGGAGTGGTGGGCCACAAGCCATGCCACTTAAATAACTCACAAAATCTTTGTTGAATCATCGGCATTGCCTTTAACAACTTGTAACTCCAACAAGGGATTATAGCAAAGGTTTAATGACCGCAGCCCAACCGCTAGACAGCAATTTTTAATCAATAGCTGAAAGAACTTTAATGGTCGACAGATAAAGAGCCATTTGATTCTACTTTTTTGCTTTGTCTTGTTGAAATAGGATACGCCTTCGGCGTAAAAAGTAATGGTTGGTATGACCAATTCCCATCAGGATGAAATACTCATCATAAAACAAAACAACATAAATATAATAAAGACAAACCCTTGTGACGAAATCCTTATCTCAAAACTAGAGGACCAAATTCCTAAAAAGTATACCCTTGTAAATATTTAAAGACAAACCCCTTGTGACAAAATCCTTATCTCAAAACTTGAAGGCTAAATTCCTAAAAAATAAAAAGTATACCCTTATTATAAATACTCATCCAAAAAAAATTATAAACAAATAGAAATAAAAAAAAAAATCAAACAAAATCTCCTCATTCAAAATTTTCTATAAACAAATAGAAATAAAAAAAAATCAAACAAATCTCCATTAGAAAGATGATGAAAGAAATCCCACCATGAAAAATCTCACAAAGATGACTAATCAAAAGAAACAAATTGTGTAGAGATGAGCATGAAGTGAGAATGAAGTGAGAACCTGGACTTCTAAGATACAATTGGAAAATAAAATAAACAAATAAAGTGACCTTTAATAAACAAAGTCAATATGAGAAGAAATCTATTGAAAGAATACATGCTCAAAAAGAATAATGCTCAAAGTTGTTCTCTTAAGTTAGGAAAGAAGGCTCCTAAAATTTACCAATCAATGATGGTTAAAAAATAATTCAAAATTTTGTAAAAGCTTATGATTTTATATTTATTTGAAAATTAATAAAATTGCATTTTTAAATAAATTAAGATCAAAATTAAAATTTAGAAGTAATTTTTCATTAAAATCTAAAAATTCGTAAAAATAAAAGAAAATTCCTGTATCTTTTAATAAAATTATTATTTATAATCCATAAAGCCTTTTCCTGTAAAAAAAAAAGCTTTTTCATCTTCCTCTCATACATAGATGTTCCTATATTAAAACAATTTGCTCTCTTATTTTTCTATTATTATAATCCACAAAGCCCTTCCCCTAAAAAATCTTCTTACTCTCATACATAGATGGTCCTATATTAAAAACTTACAAACTCTAATAAAACATAAATGCCCTTTCCCATAGAAAAGCTTCCTTGCTCTATGTATGGTCCCATATTAAAAAATTTCAAACTCTAATAAAATAGTTTAACAAAACTCAATTTAACTTCAATTACTTTGAAAAGTTAAAATTAAATCTTTAAAATACAGTTAAAAACCTACTTTAGAAAAGCTTCTTACTCTCATACATAGATGTTCCTATATTAAAGATTTAGGAACTCTAATAAAAACATGAAGCCTTTCTCCATAGAAAAGTTTCCTTGCTCTCAAAAATAATAATTTCAAACTCTAATAAAATAGTTTAACCTAAGTCAATTTAACTTTAGCTAATTGAAAGTTGCAATTAAATCTTTAAAATACAGTTTAAAACCTACTAAACCTTTCCAAAATTTTAAGCTAAAAAAATTTACAGTCTAACTATATTCATTGTTTTTCTTTCAATAGATTAAATAACAATTTAATAAAAATATTTAAAATAAATTACCACAGCAAACTCAAAAAAATCTTATTATCATAAAGACCCATACTTCTACAGAAATTTCCAACAATCCAATTATAATCACTGCACAACAAAATTATTATAATAAACCTTCGTGGGACCCAGATAAATACTGGTCACCTTAATAGACCCACGAGGAGTTAAAATCCCCCACAAGATAAGAAGGGCAGTGTCCCTTATACAACCACCAAGTTTAAGTGTTAATCACCATACCCCAAAAAAGTAGCGAAGGAAATCCTCAACGCAGAGGGTGAGTTACTGATTGATGGATCCACCGCAAGGAGAATCTACCTCCACTTAACATTGAAGGGAAGGAAGAAAGAATCCGATATCAAGAGAATTATGTGAAGGAGAGGTGGAGGCCACACCACAAGGAAGAACCCAACTCAACAGAACCATGGAGGAAAACAAAATAATTCCATGAAACAGAAAACTTATTGAGTAACAATACTTGTTTCTTCCATAGGATTTGGTTGAATGTGTTTTGATTCAAGTTGAATACAGAGGGATTAGCAAATGGGTTTTGATTCAGATTGGAGGACAAATATTTATAAACAAAATACACCTTAGCCACTTCCTCCAGAGGATTTGATTAAATGGATTTTGATTAGTATTGAACTTTTCGATGAACAGGTTTTGATCCAGTCGATATAGAGGCTTAATTTATTGGGTTTTGATTCAAATCTGAAGTTCACTATAAACAAAAGTCACCTTACCCATTTCCAACAGAGGATTTGATTTAATACATTTTGATTCAGATTTAGAGTTTACTAAATAAAAATAACCACCTGGCCTGTTTCATAAAGGCGATCGTTTGAAGGACTTGGTCACATGGTTCGACTCAGGCTAAATGTCAGATATGAAGTTTCAATTAACGTGTTACATCGCCAAAATCGTATGCCCGGGTCTTGCCATGGCTTTGTTAGGTGAGCACTATCAAATATACCAAGTTTGTAATGTGATGCTTTACAAAAAAAATAGCGCGTACAGCATGATGGAAGTCAAAAAGATAGAAAGGCAGATGCTCATGCCAATAAAATTAGAGCAGTTGATCTCGTCCAATGTGCAAAGGAAGGTTTTAATAAAACAGACGCATGCAACATGATACCATTCTAGTCAGAGTGTCAGCAGAGCTAATAAATACATAAATACAAAACTAATAATACTCTTGTAACCTATTGTATCAATTTTTAAACCAAAACGGCTGCCTTTTCCCAAAACACGCATCAAACTTTAAAAGATCTCTAATGACTGAACAATCTGAAAGTGGGAAAGGAATGGCAAACTCTGGGGCCTCGAGTGTGGGTTCAGGGTCAACTGAGACTGCCAACATAACAAAACAGACCGGCATATTGGGAGAATCAAACAAGATTACTTTATCAACGGAGTCTAATAACATACCAAAGCAGCTATTAGTAAATGAGGCAGTGGAAGGCAATACGGTAGGTATTGAAACTTTTGAAATCCAAAATGGTGGTGCACAGCATCAAGGGACCACTCTAATCCCTTTTAATCCCCCAACACATCTTCCAGTAGAGCCCGCAGCAGCAGCTCTGTTTAACACTTGGGGTGCTTATGTGATGGGCTATCCACTGGATAGGTCAAACGTAGGGAAGGACTGTGTGTTTGTAAATGCAAAACAGTACAAAGGTATTTTAAAGCGGAGGCAAACTCGAAAGGTAAAGTTTGCAAAGAGAGGAAAATTTGCTATAATTCTACCAAGGCTGGAACACAAATGCTTATCAAACCCTATTGAAATCCAGCAAGTTCAAAAAACAGAATTCGAAGGTAATGAAAAAACGAACCCTACATCCCATCTTGTCTCAATTTCAGCAGACAAGGGAGAAGGGGGTGAGGGTAAACCTTTTGATTCTTATAGTCCCACCACAACACCTCTAATGTGGTCCTCTGAGTTGTACGTCAATGGGCTAATGGCCATGAACAAGAGGCTTCAATCATTAGAGGCAAGGGGGCTCTTTGAAGATGCTAAAATGAAAGAGATCATGGATACCAATTGGCAATTATCAAGGGAGAACAAAATTCTCAAAGACGAAATAAGTAAGTTTCAAATCTCCATGTCAAATGGAGAGCAAGAATTGATTTCGATAAGACAAGTTTTAGCACAAAGTGGCACAATAGACAAAAGCATATCAAGAGAGGTAGCTGAAAGCAGCAACTTGCAGATAAAAGAGATACAATCAGTCCTGGACAGCGTAAAGATAAAAGAAAACCAGCTGAGGGATCAATTAGAGGAGGCCAAAAGCTGGGCTCATGTAGTGGGAGGTCCCTCAGACACACACAAGGACCTCATAGAAAAGCAAGTTCGAAGACAGATAAGAGAAGAGAATGACAGAAATGTCAGGGCTGTGAATGTCATTGTTAAAGGGCTAAAGGACTATGGGGAGAATGAACCAACAAAGGAGCTAGCAAAAGATTTTTTTAGGGACGAGTTACAATGGATAGGTGTCATTCAACAAGCAAACAGAATTGGAAAATGGGTGAAAGATGGAAAGAGTAGGGACGTAAGGGTCACTTTGGCGAACATTGAAGATAAGAACAAGCTGCTAAGGAACAAGAAGTTTCTTAAAGGTACACAAATATACCTTGACGAGGACTTAACAATAGTCCAACAACAAGAAAGGCGTAAGGAGTGGGAAAAAGTAAAGGCAGCAAGGAACGAAGGAAAATGGGCTTGGTTACAAGATGGGAAAGCTCAAGTTAGTGACAGAATTACTCACCAAAAGTAGGAACTCGGGGCCCCCCAGGATCAGGTGTCAATAGTAAGTTGGAATTGTAGAGGTTACCCGTGGAGAAGAGGACCTGGTTTAGGGCCCATTGCAGAAGGAAAAGACATCATCATCCTTACGGAGACTCATGAGCATGATGGCTGTAAAATTCCAGACTTTGAAGGATATAAAAAAGCTTCCATTTGGAACGAGAGAACAGATAGTGGTAAAGGGCATGGTGGAGTTGCAGTCCTAATCAAAGAAATATGGTGCAATAACATTCAAGTCGAGAAAGAAGACCCAAACAAACAATATATATGGTTTAAAATAACAGAAAATCAAACTGTCATAAGAATGGCTGCCTGCTATTTTGCCCCAAAAGGCTCCAAATCTTACAAGAAAAGGAACCTAGACCGTGAGGATCCTTTTGCTGCTCTAAAAAGGGACATTTCAATCTATAATGGCATGGGAGAGGTTATTCTAATAGGGGATTTTAATGCAAGGACTGCAAACATACAAGCTCTCAGCTTGGCAAGCAAGGACAAGGAGAAAGCTGATCCACTATGGTTGGAGGAAGAGGGACAGCACCTGTGGGAAAGGAATTCGCAAGATAGTAAGCACAATGTCACGCACTACGGGGCTGAGTTGTTGGGGCTATGTAGTTTATTCAACTTGGTCATTTGCAATGGTTTGAAAGCATGGCCGAACTCAGGCAACATGACCTGCAAAACATACAATGGACAAAGTGTGGTTGATTATGTCATTTGCTCGCATGTTTACACGTCAAAGATAAAGGAACTAGTGATTGGAAAATGTCCTTTAGAGCTGAAATCAGATCATAATCCAATATATGTAAATCTTGACGCCCACATTAGCATGCATCAAAGGGGGCAGATTCCTATCAGCAAAAAGAAAGTGCATCCGCAAGGTAGAATCATCATGAACCATGGCAATCGGGAAGTCTTCAAGAATGCCCTCAAAAGGATTTTCATCGAGTATGAAAGAAAATTAGCTACCACGGGGCATCACACTATAAACAAGGACATGCTGATCCCTATTGTTCACAAGGCTTTGGATGAGTGTAAGAGGGCTAGGCCTAAGAAGGCAATTACTTCTACTTTCCCAGCAAACCCATGGTTTGATGAAGAGTGCAAATTAACAAAAAGAAAATTTCACCAGGGTGGAAGGACCACAGAAAACAAGAAAGAATACGAAAAGATTATACAGAACAAAAAAGAAAAATATGTTAGCACTAGAAGGCTGGAGTTGATTGCCCTTGGAAAGAACAACCCCAAGAAATTCTGGAAGGAGCTACAACAAAAAAGAAAAACAAACAGAAAACAATATCACAAGCTCTCAATGGTTGGAATATGCAAAGTTACTGTATGAGCGGGAACAAGATAAACATAGACCCCCAACTATCAGGGCTGCCACTGAACTATTCACCATAGAAGACATCAATCAAGGGATAAAAAGGTTGGCTGGGGGAAAAGCACAGGATATTGATGGGCTGCAAGCTGAATTCTTAAAATGGGGCATTGAGGTCCTTGCGCCTTGCATCAAGGGCTTTTTCAATAGGGTTATTCAAGAGGGATTTCCGGAAGGGTGGACTACTAGTGTTGTGGTTCCCCTATACAAAAGTGGGGACACTAATAACCCATCAAATTACCGCACTATTATGATTAATCCGCTTCTTGGAAAACTTTTTGGAAGCATGATTGAGCGTAGAATTAGTAGTTGGGCTGAGAAAGAGGGCAAAAGAGCTGAAGGGCAGGCTAGTTTTACACCAAAACATTCCACTATCGATCATGGTATTACACTTAGATTTTTGATTGAAAAAATTTGGAACGTTCAAGGGGAGGAGGCTTTTTGCTGCTTTGTTGACTTCAAAAAAGCCTTTGACACAGTGCCACGGGGCAAGTTGTGGAATAGAATGGAGGAACTGGGAGTCCCAAGGGCTCTTAGGGCGGTTGTTCATAGGCTGTATGAGCAGGTCAGAGCTAAAATCAGAACTAATGAAGGTATGTCGGAGTGCTTTGGCAGTGACATTGGAATCAAGCAAGGCTGCCCGCTTTCCCCAACGCTATTCGGGCTTTACATTGACAAGTTGGAAGAGTGGATAGACAAAGTTGGTGGGGAAGGTATTCAGTTGGCCAATTATGTAATAAAATTGCTCTTGTATGCCGATGATCTCATTTTGATTGCTAAAACAGCACATGAGTTAAGAAAACATTTGAAAGCTCTTGAATCATTTTGTCAGGAAGTTGGGATGCAAGTGAATACTAGTAAAACCAAAATTATGATATTCTCTCTGAGAAGGAAAAAATAGCAAATTAGCTTTATCTTTGAGGGCAATCCGCTGGAAATTGTAGATGAATACAAATACCTTGGGCTAGATTTTCACTATAAGCTCAGTTGGGAAACTTGTAGAGCAAAAAGGATCCAAGGAGGCTGGAAAGCGCTCTACTCTCTACAAAACAGATGTAGAAATGCTGAGCTATGGGATTGGAAAACCAAGAGAACGTTGTTTGGCTTACTTGTGACCCCGGTGGTTCTATATGGGTGCGAAATTTGGGGCAGCAGCATGTCAGATCAGAAATGGAGGCAAGTGGAAAGAATTCAAAAGCATCTAATTGTTAGCAGCCTTAAACTCAAAACCACGATACCTTATGAGATTTTACTAGCGGAGTCAGGCACCTTTCCCTTGGAGGCTTTCGCGATGATTCGGTTACTATGTTACCTTCAAAAGGTTCAAAACATGGACGACCATCGGTGGCCTAAGCTAATCGTAAAAGAAAAGTTGGATAGAAGAAGGAATACATGGATGAAACAAAACAAAAAATGGATGGAAAAGTGGGGTGTGAATATGCAAGATTGTCCAAGTTCAAATGAAGAAATAAAAAAATATGTGAAACAAAAATTCAAAAAAGCTTTATGGACAAAACAATCAGGGCGAAAAAAAGACTATTATATCAAAGAATTCAATCCTAAGGGGGACCATGATGAAAAGGCATATATAGGAGCAAATATTAAATGGAGAGCAAAGATGTTGATAGCTCAACTCCGAACTAGCTCACATCGTCTTAGATGTGAGACGGGCAGATGGATGGTTCCTAAAGAAGAGTGGGAAGAAAGAATATGTCGTTTTTGCGACATGGGATTAGTGGAGACAGAGTGGCACTTTGTTATAGAGTGCTCAGCATACAAAGATATTCGGGTCACTTATGGGGACATCTTACAAGTGGACAACTTAAATACCTTGTTTGAGGAGGAAAGGTTGGTCAAATCTGCAAATTACATCATCAAAATTCACTGTCGTAGAGCTAATCTCGAGCGAAGATCTCAGGCTGTTTAGGGTCTTCTCTTTTCGGTGGTGGTCTTGTGCTGTTCCTGGGTCCCATAGGCTGCTGTGGCCTCGTGGACGTTATTAAAATATTTCATTTCATTTCATTTCATTTCAATCCCAGCTAACACCCACTTGAAAAAGAGGGATGAAAATAATAAATCAAGGAGAGAAAAATACACAATTTAAAGAATAAAATAGAAGGGAATAAGAATGGAAGGTTTTTAGTGTCTACGAGGTGAAAAATAGTTTATTGGATAGTAGATCTTATTATATGTTGATTTTCTATTATTGAATTTGATAATGAGTTCTTTTATTCTTTCAAATGTTTAATGAATTTTGAATACAAGTTGTTGTTACATAATATATATATTTGACTTCAATGTCGTTGTATGCTTTGCAATCCAAAATGAAGTGTTTCTCTATTTCCATTGATCTTGCTATGCAAAAGACACATACTCTCTCTTCTCACACCTCTTTTGGTGTTTTCCATCTCCTTGTTTCACACCAAAGACGATGTGAGCTATCCTCAACTCGAGAATGAGAATCTTTGACTTCCATAAGATATTGACTTCTAAATAAGTCTTTTGCTTATATTCCAAGAGTGGCTAAATTCTTTGATGGAATATTTCTTCTTCCATTTTCCCACATTATCTTGTGAAACTTATGTACAAAGATTTGATAATGAACTCTTCTATTCTCTCAACCTTCTCCTCCTTGAATAAATCTTGAAAATAATTTGCTACCAAATTACTTATGTGCTTCATCCTAATGTTTTTGTATGCTATGCAATCCAAAAGAAAGTGTTATTTTTGTTTCCAGTGTCCTCCCATGCACAAGACACATACCTTTTCTACCCATACTTCTTTTGGCCTTTCCAATCTCCCTACTTCACACCAAAGACAATGCAAGTTAGTCCTGAACTTGACAATGAGAATCTTTCACATCCAAAGGATATTAGCCTCTAACTGTATGGTCCCATGGGGGGGCTTGGGCTTCTATTTTCATGGATCAAGTCGTCCCATGAAGCAAAAAAAATTATGCTACAGAATTAATTGGAATCTTTTCCTCAAAAATAATAGCCCCTACCTTTTAGGATTGCAAATTTTAGTGGGTGAAATCGAGGTGAGGCTAGAAATTGTCCCTACAACTTAGGATTTTTTTTGCCACTTGTCTATCACTTAAAATTTTAAATTCCTAAAAAAAATGAGAGAATTTTTATTTATTTATTAATTTTTATCAAAGTACTTCGTTCCTTAAATTTTTGAGCTCAAACTCTTAAGCTGAATTTTAAAGCTGGTGGTTTGCAATTCAGCTTAAGAGTTTGAACTCCAAAATTTAAGAAATGAAGTACTTTGATCAAAATTAATAAATAAATAAAAATCTCAGCAAAAGCCCCCCTCCATAGGACCTTACCCTAAGGGTAGGTCCCATGTGTCTGGTTAACTTATTTTGGTTAGGAGCTATTGCTCAACTTATTTAGGAATTATTTGTGGAGTGGGTGGCCCCATGAATATATATATTGCTTATTTTAAGTAGTCATCTTAAATTTGTATTTATAGTATTAATAATAATTTGTTCAATAAAAAAATAGAAAAAACAAAATTGAAAGCAAAAAGATTTGTGGAGTTATGTGGATTTTTTGACAATATGCAGTTGTTGCTTATTTCTAACCCTCCTTTTTCTTTTCATACTTATTTTCAATTCCTAAATAGTAGCTGCTCAATTAAAATAGGAAAAGATTCCAAATTATCCTTTTCCCATAATAAAATTTATGCATGAGAACACTCCAACTCCTTAAACAGAAACCACATTTAAGCAATTGCATGGAGACGTGGGGTGCAAAAAACACATTTGAGTAGTGCATGGAGACATGGGGTAAGAAAACACATTTAAGCAGTCGCATGGAGACATAAGAGAAATAGATCCTTTACTTGTGTTCCAAAAGAAGATTAAATTCTTTAAGATAATTTTTTTTTACTTTTTAATGATTTTTTTCACATCATCTTGTCAAACTTATCTACAACAAAAATCTTTATTTTTTTGTCATTATCAAAACAAACATTCAATAAATGTACTATTTGTTCATCCATTACTTCATGCATGATTTCTTTCTTTCACTAGAAACATCTTTAGCGATAACTCAAACCATGGCCTAAACTTTAATGATAACACGTGCCGTAAATGGATGTAAAGTAACGCATCGTGCATGTTGCATGATATGCTTAAATTTGCGAGTCTTAAGACAGGCGGCTTAGCTGGCGAAGGGTCTGAGAAGTGAAGATTAAATCGGACGGTCAGGATCATCTGTGCACTGATTGTTAACTGTACATCATTTTATCCTTTCTAAATAAAAGACGCTAAAAAGGAGGCTGTTTCCTCGAATCCGACGGCCTTGAATTTGAGATCGGATCGGAGGCTGAGCGAGATGGAGACACATGGCATGCGGTGTAGCTATTCGGAGGCGACTGTTGAGATTACCCACGACTGGCTGTCTGCGTTTTTAAGAATTCTCGTGACCCCAATTACAGTACCCATTTTTGTCTTAACTTTATTTCAGGTAAAAATGGAGGACGGCGAATGCGATGTCATGTCAATTGAAGGGGTGAAAATTTCAGCGTGCATTTATGGGGGAGGCAAAAAATTCTCGATTTTTTTATAACGTTAACGACGTAATTACCGCAGATTCTCTGGAATGGTCAAATGATTGCTGGCTCACTCGTTTCCACTTTATTATGACTGGACATTATGCAGTTGTGAGTATTGGAGAACAAGTGAGAAGAAGCCACTGCAAATACTGTGGGCGTTGCAGGCGCGGTTCGAACCTCCGACCTTTGTGCCCTAAAAAAAGCACAGCTAAGAATGTTATAATTCTCAATCAATGGCATTGTTTCGGGACATGCGCGGTGGAATAATTTGGACGCTATTGCGTTAATAAGGGCGTCCAGAGTGTTGTGCGGAATAAATTTAGATTCTTCGGGGCCTGGACGTCCCGAGTAGGAATCCCACTTGGTGCTCTTGCAGGCTCGGTCCTCTGGTGCTCAGAAACTGACAACCAGAAGATTTAGATCGAAAGGATAACTTAATTAATCCTTTCACTGTTGATCATAATTCTAATCCATTTATTCCGAACTGTTTAATGCGTTGGAAGGCTTGGAGATAAGGTTGATATGGCGCGGGTTCATCAGGCTCTATATCGAGTGCGCAGCGCGGAGAGCAGCAGCCGCAGTTACGAGGAGGAAGCAGCCTGCTCTGCTTTTGACAGGAAAAGTGACGACAGGTCGCGGGCTCAAGCCTCTCCCAGATTCGTTTCACTGCCCCATTGCCTTAGATTGTGGATGAAGCAGCTCAATTTGATAGATCTAGTGCCCCCAAAGTCATCAGAGAGTGGCGGGGCGAAGGATCTGGGGGACATGGGGGCTTCTAGAAGGGGGCCGGCACTGTCTTTGCTCAAGTGTATTTTTCTCTGCTCTGTGAGTCTCTTGTTGCTCGTTGCTGCTCTCGGTTCCACCTCCTGGACGTTGCCACCGTCTTATTCTTCTACTTCTTCATCCAGTATTTACAGAGGCTACAGGCGGCTCAGGTAGAGATTTTATGATTTTATGCTTTTTAGTTATTTCTTATTTATAATTTGCTCTTTCACGAATCCTTCTTACAACGCAGTTAATTGCCGGTGATGGGCCTCTTAAGTGTGACCCGAAACGTGGATTATACTTCCTGATGAGGGGTTATGCAGTGTGATCCAAAACATCAATTACAATTTATGGTGACGGACCGTTAAGGATGATTCAAAATGTAGATTATAAATTTAGGACATGACGGGTCACAGAGTGTGATCTAAAATATTGATTCTTTCTGTGCAGAGTTTTATTTCCCTCTAACAACTTAGTCAATACCTTCTATGAAAAATGTCTTGGATGTACGCGAATGTTTAATTTTTTCTTTTTGGGAAGTGAAGTACTGGTTTATTCAATCTTGCCTCAGTTTTAATCCAGAAGTTTGTTTCTCCCAACAATTTTAGTAATTTCTTTTCTGCTATTACTCATTGATGATATGTATGTGGGGGATTCTTTCTAACAAGACACAATCTTGTTTTCCTTTTAAGCAAATTGTGTATTTGTGAGTAGATTTATATTGATTCTATTTTTCTTTTACTCCAGGGAGCAAGTGATGGCGGATTTCTCTGACATAGGAGTACTTTCTCTCGGAATTACACATGCTAAAGAACTGAGTCTTTGCGGCAGGGATGTAGAGGATTTCATTCCCTGCTACAATGTTACCCAGAATCAAATTCTTGGGTATAGCAACGGGGAGGAGTATGACCGACATTGTTATGGTGCCTCAAGATCAAGCCAGTCTTGCTTGGTACGCCCTCCTAAGGATTACAAGATTCCCCTCAGATGGCCTACTGGCAGGGATGTTATATGGAGTGGGAATGTCAAGATTACCAAAGAGCAATTGCTTTCATCAGGAAGCCTTACAAAAAGGTGAGTGAGGGTACACTAGTTTCTTGTCAATAGACTAATGCTGTAAATTGTATACTTAGCTTATTGGCTGATCCTAAGATTCTACATGAGGGGTTGGTGGATCTATCAACCAAAACCATAGAATTTATTATCAAGATCTGTAAACTTTTGTAAATCTAAGGTTTGTCTAGTTTCATTTGTAATTTGCCGCTATTAATATTTTTAATGTTTTTGTATTTGAAGGATGATCCTATGTTGTATGAAGAATGATAAAAGAGTGTATCTAATAACTTATCCGGGGGATGATTGAATCGAAATTTAGTATAATTATATCTCCTAAATGTCACGTTTCTATTTATGTTTTATCATGTTTGATTCGATGCAAATTTAAGTTCATCTCCATTCAAATACCCATTTATTGAATTGCTGGCATACAGGAGCCATTCTAACAGTGCTCATGCAATTCACTTACATTCTTGCAACTAAAATCTAACCTTGACACATCGTGTAGGTTAATGTTGCTGGAGGATAATCAAATATCTTTTCGCTCTGAAGATGCACTGGTTGTAGATGGAGTTGAAGATTATTCCCATCAAATTGCGGAGATGATTGGGCTACGCAATGAGTCCGAGTTTATTCAAGCTGGTGTAAGTGCTTGAAATCCTTTCCTCTTGTTAAGACGATTTCATGGTATAGCTCTCTTCTGCATTATTCTAAATGCAAGGACAAGGTGACTGTGTGTGCATGTTATTCCTACCAATTTTGTTTGGTGTTTGTACAGCCTTGCCAATTTCTGCCTCTTGTGTTGTCTTTAACAGCAACTAGAGATGCTTTGCTTGAGTGACATATAGCCATTTAAAGAAGGATTTGCACTTGTCCTCCCAAGTTGCAGTTTTTTTTTAAACAGCCAAGGAAGTTTGAGAACTCATTTAAACCTGCAGGAGTCTCAAATTGCTCTTAAATTTTACAAGTTGATCATGCTTATTTACAATCACTTTACAATTTCGCTGGACATTTTGTGTAGAATATAATCTTGTAACTCTCACCTGTGGCCTGGCCCATTGTGGTCTATCTACTGTATGATACATGCATCTTGAATCTACTCAGGAATCATACAAAATACAGGAGTTTTTAGATACACAATGTTCAACAGTCAACTCATAACATCTTGCTCCACCAATCTTTGTTGTTCCGAAAGCTCATTACCCACAATAAAGTAGTTTTCCATTTTACATAAACAAAAACAATTGCTTGTGAAGTGCACAGGGTATTGATGTCAGTTCAGTTTTTGCTTAAATGATAAATCTGCATATTTACTTAAAATGATAAATTTGCATTTTCAAGTATAGCTTCACCATAGTTGATGCTTTTATTTATCATTTTCAAGTATAGCTTCACCATAGTTGATGCTTTTTGTATAAACATTTTTTTGTGACCCTTCCCATTTATTGCAGGTTCACACTGTACTGGATATTGGTTGTGGTTTTGGTAGTTTTGGGGCTCATCTTTTCTCTAAACAGTTATTGACCATTTGCATAGCTTCTTATGAGATTTATGGAAGTCAAGTTCAGTTAGCTCTTGAGAGGGGCCTTCCTGCAATGCTCGGATCTTTTGTTTCTAAACAACTTCCATACCCTTCATTGTCCTTTGATATGATTCACTGTGCAAGGTGTGGCATTGAATGGGAGCAGAAAGGTAATAACCACTGCTAGTTTGTCTTGTCTGTTTTTGGCTCTTACTATTTAATAATGATTCACATCCATCTCTTTATTGGCAAAGGAACAGACGTGCCTTGAGGTTGTATGATGCATATTTTGCTGAACTAAAAAACAGATTGTATTTTAACTTGTAGTAAATATTTAATGCTCAAATTAAAATTTAGCATATCATGATCATTATGCATTTCAATAGAATAGATAAACATGTTAGATCATTTTTGTATTTGCCATTTATATCCGTGTCAATATTTGTTTTCTATTTATTTATTTTGGTACTCTGTGTTGAAGCAGATGGTGCTTTTCTAATTGAAGCTGATCGGGTTCTAAAACCTGGTGGGTATTTTGTTTGGACTTCACCACTCACAAACTTACATGGACCTATGCTGAAATCTGAAAGTCAGAGAAAGTGGGAGTTCATTCTGGGATTCACTGAGAAGCTCTGCTGGATTCTGTTGTCCCAGCAAGAGGAAACTGTTGTTTGGCAGAAGACGAGTAACAGAGACTGCTATACATCTCGGTGAGGCCACTCAATTGATTGAAAATGCATATGCTTTCAGGATTTGTTTCTGACTATAATCATCTTGCCAAACCTTACGTCTCTCATTATACAAGACACTGAAATATTGTGATTCTCTTGAGGGGCACAAAATTTCTCTATAGATTGTGTCTTTGAAGCAAGAGACATTTCATGAAGATGCATACTAACATACTGGCCATATGTACATTTCTCATCACAGCAAACTTGGAGGATTACCTCCAGTGTGCAGCAAAGGGCAAGATGCAGAGTCTCCTTATTATCAGCCACTTCTCTCATGCATTGGGGGAACACTTAGTCGCAGATGGGTGCCTATTCAAAATCAGTCCAGCTGGCCCAATCGCATGACACCTAGCTCAAAGTCACTTGCAATATATGGTAAGTCTTTTTATTAGCAATTTGATTTCAATTGAATTCAATTTTCAACTGAATGAGTTGGACTATGATGAATTTCTTGCTAGGTGGAAGCCTCATGTTACTCTTGATATGAGTAACATTTCAAATGTTAACATGCTCAACTAAATGCTTTAAATAATGCTTATACATGCTTCTTTTGAATGTGACTAAAAAGGCACCTTTTTACATTTCTATTACAGGAATACAACCTGAAGAATTTGTTCAAGATTCCCAGACATGGATATCAGGATTGAAAAACTATTGGTCTCTACTTACCCCATTGATATTTTCTGACCATCCAAAGAGACCAGGGGAAGAGGATCCCCTACCCCCATTTAATATGATTCGGAATGTGATGGATATGAATGCTCGGTATGGAGGCTTGAATGCGGCTTTGCTGAATGCAGGAAAATCTGTTTGGGTCATGAATGTTATACCAACTAGTGGTTCAAATACACTTCCATTTATACTCGATCGAGGCTTTGTTGGGGTCTTGCATGATTGGTATGTATCTTACATTGGCATAATTATTGGTCATATCTGTTTCTCTTATTCTTGCTTGTTTCTACTGGCCAACATAATAAGATGACAAATTTATGCTGTTGATAAATGGGAGCCACTAAAATTTGTCGTAGACCCATATGATTTACAAATTACTAACACTTATGGAGATATCTGCTACATAACCCATCATTATTCACGATAAATTTAGCAGTTGTGGTAGCAAGGTTTTGGTATGCAAATTGTCTTGGGATTAATTTTCTGATCTAACCTCCTCATTTCTGATTTGTAAAAAAGGAGGGAATTCACTCGGTGGTATTCTCTACATTGATTACATGTATTGAACTCACTAGTATTTACCAAGATAGAAATCACCATATTTGCTTGATGCACGTGTCTTTAGCTTTTCAAAAGATTTCTTGGGATGGAGAAAAGTTGATGATGTGTTTTCAACTGATTAGGATTTATTAAGATAGAAATCACCACATTTGCTATATTTACTAAGTTAAGAATCACCATATTTGCTTGATCCAAAAGATTTCTTGGGATAGAGAAAAGTTGACTGAATCTGATCTTATTTTAAAATCTCTTACATTGTAGCATTTATCTTCAAAGAGATAGATAAATGAAGGCAACGGGATGGATTTAAACTTAAAGGTACAACAATAATAACTTTGTGGGAGAGAGCAGGAGACGTTTCAACAGAATCCTACTTAAAATTGAATACGTGCTTCTTTTTTTCATATTGCTCTCCACATGTAACTAGAGATATTAATGGAATAATAAATTGGAACATAACCAAGGACAATATGAGCACCATGGTCCAAAAATATGAACATATAGCACCATGAAATTTTGCATAAGGCATTTTTATCAGTGTCATAGAACTTGATACATAATGTTTGAGAATGTCATAAAGTTGTAGGTTGCAACACAGCTTTGTATAGCATTAACAAAGATGAATTACCCAAGGCTTGGCACATAACATGGCTAGCTGTGCTTTATTATGGTCTATGACAAATCTTGTTTGTCTTCTGATCAGTCTCTTGATTGATTACTCATTCTCGTTCTAGAAATCTCTACCACCACTCTCTACCTACTCTACCCCTCAGCAACAACCTATTATCCTATTGAAACTGATCTTGTTCCTTTTTTTGAATAAGAGACATGTCCTTAAATTCTTCCTTTAATTCCCTTCTTACAATTTCTTTTAAGTCTATGATTCTATTTGCATCCTTAGAAGGCTACTTGGGTATCCTTCTGCATATTGATGATCAAGTTACAGACATTTTTCCTGCATACCATTTTCCTGAACATGAATAGTTGATACAAGAATGTGTATCCTGCACTGGAAGCGTAACTTTGATTTTATAATGATTTGCTTCTATTTCTAGATTTCTAAAATTTCCCAGAAAGAATACTGGTTTCTTCTTAGTACAAGGCTCAGGATTTTCTTTTCTAGAGGAAGTAACTCCATTCAGCACATAAAGATATGCTTTGATCTTTTCATCCCTAATTTTTTCATTGAATTCTGGCAAAAAAAAGCCATATTTTACCATGCTTTTCAACAAGGTTAAACTAGCTTCAGGTTTGGGACCTCAGATTAACCAAATACCATTTAGCTTGTTTAGTGACCATCCCCTCTCCATTGTGTTGCCGAACATTATTTTATGGCTCTTGCACTTATTCCAAAATTAACAGATGACTCATTGTCGTGAAAAATCAACCAATAAACTACTATAAATTTGCCTTTACCACAGAAGGTTTGTTCCATGTTACCAACCTAAACATTTGGATTTTCATTCTCTTTTTACCTTGTTGAAAACCAAGGGCTTATTTTTTATTTTGCTTGCATAAACAACTTAGATGCTTTGTTTAATAGGCTATCCGTAAATTTTACGATAATAGGAATGTAGATACTAAGGCATTTTAGTTTGAGTCCTTGAAGCACATAGCTAGCTCTCTAAGTCATTCCTTCTGAAACTTCAATGAAGTGTTATGTTTGGCATTTTCTGCAGCTTGTGTTTCTGAGAATGCAAGGTGTAATTAATTATTAGTGGCCACAGCGTGACCAATCTCTGGTCGACAACTCTCAATGGATTAGATTGGTAGAGACAGCTTTGTTTTAAGCCAAAATTCAAATAAGCTTTGGATAAGATCTTGAAACATTTTATGTTTGTACCATAAGCTCTTGGAAGCTGGTGCTTGTAATGTAAAGCATTTTTGGCACTATTCATTAAAATAGGAAAAATCCATAAGTATCATTCTTCCTAACTCACAAAATTCCACATATTCGTTGGGATAGAGTTTATCCTCAAAGTAATTGATTAGAAGTAAAATCTAAATAATTGCAAGCTTGGCGATTCAGGACCTGTGATGACATTTGGTTGAATTATGGAAAAGACCAATAGGCACCTGAAAGTTGGCTGTCATGCCACAAGGAGATAAGAAGTTCCGAAAATTTATGTGGAAAGAAGAACAGATTGTGGAGATTAACTTGGAAAGGAATCCCCTAGAGACCCACAAGGACACTAAAAGTTCCAAAATGCAACTGGAAATCAAAATATGCAGCATTTTTTTATTGTGGAGAACCCTACCTTGGTAACAAATACCCTGAAGACTTGAAAATTCTTAAAATAGTTGTAGAAATCATTATGGGTGGGGAAAAAGAGAACCCTGAATTTAGCAGTGTATCCAGAAATCTGGTCCAAGAAACAATATAGGGAACTGATCAGAAAATAGGGAACAGCAACAGCAACAGCAACAAAATGAGCATGCAATAGTCAATGTGGTCAGCAAGAATAAAAAACAGACGAGGTTACTTTCAAACTGAAAACTGTACCTTTGACAAGATGCTTCTAAAAATACCAAATAAATGGTTTGGAAGCTAGGATTGTAGTAGATTAGCTACAATTTCCTTCTAAAAAGGTTTGTAAGTAATGCCATTTATGAGGCTTCTTCTTATGAGATGGCTTGCAGTGAAAGGAAACGACAATGGGACATATTTTCTCATGCCACTATATTGGTACAAAAATGTATAAGAAATATTTATGTAGGGGAAAAGTAGAAGATTTGATGTTATTCTAGATATGAAATAGATCTATCAAGGATTCAAGATGATGATTGGACCTACCCTCATGACTACATTCTTTGAGAAAGCAAAACAATTAAGTTGAATGATGATAAAGATTTCAATATTCCTTTGATGGTTTCCTTTCACATAAAACAAATAGATAGGAATGGTGATTAACTTTAAAGTCAATGATACAATGGAGCCACCAAAGTACTGGCATAAACAAACAGTGTACATATAGTACATACCGTGTAACCTACACAAGTTGAAAAACTTAAGTGAACTTGAATTCTATTGAAGTCAAGTCAAGGGAACTTTGAAATATATTGTACATAAACAGTTTTGAAGCCTGACCTTTTATTTACTATCTTTTCTTAAATGCACTATTATTCATACATACTGTACACTAGGCTTAGATGATTACATATAATATTAACTAGAGTGACAACTCTTTGTTGTTACACGTAGTTTAACCCCTTACAATTGTCAATATGTATATAGCAATATGAACATCAGATACTATGTATCTAATGACATAAATATCATAGAATGTTTTGTGAGGGAATCTCACCTCATTGGGGACAATGAGTTTTCCCCAGAGAGAGTTGCATTATGTATCCAAAAGAGATGATAAATATCAAGTTGGCACACATAAGCTCTCTTAGTGTTTGAAATTGTATATGACATAGAAGGCCAAGGGAGTGGGGATCTACTGCAGAAATGTAACTTTTAATTCAAAGGGTGTAAATTAGAAGACTCAACTGTTTTAGGTTGGAATTAGATCTATTTTGAGATATTATAGACAGGGCCCATTGGTCGAGGACCCGAGGTTGTGACTAGTAACTAGTGGAAGCTTTCTTCTTCATTCTTATTGCATTAGAAATGTAACTTTTAATTCAAAGGGTGTAAATTAGCATTGCAAGGTATGTTTCAACTTGCTTTGTGCTGCTATGGCACAAGGTTGCCATCTCTATATGACCTAGTAGTGTTGAAAGTATAACATGTCACCCTAATGAGTGATGAATTGTCTTTGTTTCTTGCATGATAGTTTTTGTGACGTATAATGACTCCATATTATGTCTTCTATGGAATGGTGATGGATTATGGCAAACTTCAATGAGGGTATGATGTTATTATGTCATGACTATATGATGGGTATGAGCTGTAGATTGTCTATGGTCGTTGCTATGGTATATATGAGCATAGAGGTTGTGAGAATATATCTATGAACGGGGATAAGAGGAAAGATCAATCAAAGGGGTAAACAACAAGGGTTAGATCTAAACACAAATCAAAAGCCCATTTAACCAATTAAACCCATTACCAATATAGTGACAAGCTAACAATTGCATGAAATAAGCAAGAAATGAATGAAGTTTAACTAAATCAAACCCTACTTTTACCTCACCCAAGAATGCAAGTCCTTACTCCATTGTTGAATTATGCTTTGAGATGTTGGATTGCTCGTGCTAGCATAACCTAATTGTGCAAAAGCTCAAAAGATGGCTATGGAGATCAAATTGCTATGAAGATCAAGATTGCCAATAGAGAGGTCCTTTAAATGAAGGATGAAGCTTGTTTTATAGATTTTAAGATATCTGATCGATGGTGGAGATTGAAAGATGAGATCAATGGCTGAGAGTGAATTAAGGAGTGAGGAGCCTTGCATGGAGAGGAGAGGGTTAGTTAATTGAAGCTCTTCCCTAAAATTTAGGAAGATATTTTAGGATATTTTGGAGGAAGATAAATTCAAAGTTGAAATCAATTTGAATTTTGAATTTGAGAATACTCCTTTTGGAGGGAATGTGCAAACTAAATGAATTTAATAATTCATTTAATTATTTGAGGAATATTACCTAATTTAAGAATTAGAAAATTATTTAATTATGAGAGGTAAGAGGAAATTATGATTTTTAATTAAATAATTATTTAATCAGGTGGATGAGAAGAAAATTGGAAATTAAGTAAATAATGAAGATGATCTAATTAAAGTGGGGAATAGAAGAATATTAGATTTAAATTTCTACGTTCCACCAAGTTTCCGGTACGGGGGGACAGCGGAACGGCAGGACGTGTTTTGGGGACGGCATTTTTTTAGGGGATATTTGTGGATGGGGGGATGGCTATATATATATATATATATATATTAAAAATATAGGGAAATTTCAGATATTCATAGAGTAATGATAATCATAACAATGAACATTGATAAAGTTGCAAATGTAATCGCCAATCATATTGACATATACATTATAGAGTCGAACAAATTAATACAACTACTTAATTGCTTCCATAATTCATGTCAAACAATCAATGTGCATATGATATAAAATTTTAAAAATAAAATGCCCAAAGGCTACAAGTTTCCACTACAAATGTCAAAATGACAAAGTCACAAATGTCCAAACCATAGTAATAGAAAGTATGATGGCTGCCTCTACTTGACATCTGCCAACATTGCATCAAAATTAGACTCAGAGTCTAAGTTACTGCCAATTTTTCTCTTGCTCACTTTCCTCTTAGCTGCAATTTTTTTTTGGAATGTAAAAATTAACTCAAATGGCTTTGAAAGGAAGTTTTATGTTTCATTTTAGGCTTGGGAGGGTGTGGGGTCCACTTAGAAACAATAAAAAAATAAGCATTTTTAATTTCAGAGTGTTTTTTTTTGTTGTTGTAAAAACTCACTGGAAAAAAGGGGATGGTTGGCTGTCCCTGGGACGGCTGACTGACCCCTAGCCGTCCCCGGTACGTTTCCTCAATTCGGGGACGTTTAAAAAAAAAGGAAACTTTTTGGGGATGCCTAAAAAACATCCCCAAGGCATCCCCTGTCCCCAAAACATCTCGGGTATGGGTATGGGGGGCAAAAGGGTAGGGGACGCGTCCCCATGTACCACTATAATAAATTTTTAATTAAACAATTAATTTTATTTAATTAGAGTGGGAAAGAAGAAAATCGAATTAAGGTGGGAAAGAGGAAAATCGAATTTAATTAAATAATGAAAATTATTTAATTAAGGTGGGAAAGAGGAAAATCAATGAATTAATCAAATAATTAATATTATTCAATTAATAGAGGAAAATAGTTAGTTTAATCATATAATGAGAAATTGTTTAAATAAAAGTGGTGAAATAGAGATGATGAGTGAAATTGATGAAAATGGTGAAGTACGGGAATGTGTGATGCGTTACACAAATTTAGGTGTCTACAATATCAATGCATGTTTGATGGCATTAGGGGTTACTATTAATGTTCGCAATTGTGTAAGCCTATAAGGATCCCTTATATGGTTATACCCTTCTATTGATGGTGCTTGACAGTTGCATATTTTAAGTGTGCCCTCAGATTCATGTACTCCTTGAATTATGTCATGGGCTTCATCTATATGCTTCTCATTGCTTCCAAAATTGACTTGTGTGCACAACTGCACGGCTGATACCTGCTGGCTTGTTGATGATTATTCAGAAAATTAATAAGGATATGGGCAATGGGAATTTCTCCAAGGGAGGGAGAAGCTGGATGCGTTGGTTATTGAGCCCTGTTTCTATCCTTGTTGAGAGTTTTAACTTGAGAAGTTGTTTGTGTTTTAGGTGATTTAAGATAGAAATGGAGGCATCAGATAAGCTACTGTTGAGAGTGCTTGTGAACATCAAGTGCCAGTGGCTATGGTGGGCATTGGTGAATGGAAGCTGTTATCCTCCTTAGCTGTACAGAAACCATTACCTGAGAGGCATGCAGTTGGTGCTGACCATAGATGAAGTCCATTTTGCATTGCCTTAGATGTCAAGCAGGATTATATCTTATGTTAGTACAATCAAGCAATATATTTTGGTTTTATTTTGATATCTTTGAAGATTATGGGTGTTTAAGATCTAATTATGCATAACTAATTATCAGGTGTTGCCATCAAGAGACACGATGTCACCTCGTAGGGGCGTATTCATTGCATACATCACTAGAACCTTATCCATTGTATTCACCTAATATTCTATAGAGAGAGCCACAGACCTATTAGGAGTTATTTGGGTGTAGTGTAGCCTGAGAGAATGCAATTTGTTGCCAAAGTTGCATAACCAGCCAAGCTTCAATAACTATGAGAATTGAAGGCTATGGCCTATGGGTACTGACTTTTCATCCTCCACCATAACCCCAATAGCTACGAGTCGATCACAAAAGTTTGTGATCTTCATTAGGAAGGTGGTTACTGTTCTTATGTCACTCATGCCTTGTGCACTGAGTTAGTTCTTCGGCAACATCTTCTGAGAAATGTTAACACTGATAAAGAGTGGCCAAGGCATCAAATACCTCCTTTGCTAAGTTCTTTTCAGCAATGTGAGGAATCAAATGATCTTGCACAAAATCCAAGATCATTTGCTTTGCCTTAACCATCTTCTTGTTATGTTCAGACAATTGAACAAGATCAATTGGAGATGAAATCATGGTTTCCACAAAAGCCCCTTCCAAAGAGCAAAATTTAAACCTCCCTCTAGGCAATCACACTCCTAAGTGTAGTCATGTTTGCAGTTACTGGAATGTGCTGAAATTGAACAAATCATCAAGTAAAAAAAAAAGGATCAACAACCGAACTAGGTGCAAATCAACACTCTAGTCGCTGGAGCAATTAGGGTATCCCACCCTACAACTTCTCACAGGTCTAGAACTCATCAATCACTGAAGACTCTTGGGCATCACACTCACCAGAGCCAAATAAGCACTATCACAGGTTAAAATCAATCACCCGAGATCACCGTCACACCCAATGACCTATCATAGGTGCCTCTCTGAAACACATATCGAAACACCAAACATTGAAATAGGTGCCACACCCACAAACCTCAGCAGCCCTCTGAGTTTTCCATCCACAGAAACCTTGGAAAATTTCAGATTCTTCCCACTAATACCATGTTAAAATTCACATGATATGTAGATTCTGCACCCTAGGATTTGAACAAACATCAACTATATTAGCCTTAAATCAAATCTGCAGCTGGAGTTCCTAACTTGCATACACAAACTTCTGAAAGTACAAGAAAAATAATAAAAAACTGAATTCAGAAAATATTACACGTACTGTTCAAATATTTTATTATTTTGACTTTTGGTTCAGCAGTTCTGATAAAAATTAGTGACCACCCAGGGTCTTAAATAGACTCCAACTTGGGTGAACAAAAAACAAAAAAAATTGTCTTATTTTTAGATGTCTTTATCCCAAAGAAAACTCTAAAAATTAAAAAATATATTGCGGAGAATAAAGTAGAAAACTAAAAATATGTCTGCTGTCTGATGATGAGAAACTCAAGAAATGTATTGCATCTGCCAGAATAAATGGCACTAAGAATGAAAATCTAAAGACAGCACCTCAAATAAATTAATACAACTGTAAACTTGGAAAAAATCTTTAATATAAACAGCATTTACAAAGACTAAAATATAGAATTGATTTTCTGGTTTCCAATTTTTAGCAGGCAAATTATTCACTGAAATCGGGTCTTCTTTCTCTAATTTCTGTGCGCCATCAGAATACCATCTGAGTAACCCCAAAAAACTCTTTAACATTGTTGGGTGACATGGGAAATACATTCCAATTAGAGAGGACTTAAAACTTAAAGTGTTGGATTGTTCCTTAAGCAATGTTCGTTTTAAAATCTGACCAGGTTATTAAAAGGGAAATTGAATAAAGGTTCAATTCAATTGGGACACTCGTTTTTTTCAGTGTAACTGAAACTTGTCTTTTTTAGATTTGATAGTAACTGGATGTGAAAAAAAAGATTGCTCTCTATCAGAGATGTAAGTAATTTATTTTCTGGGTTGTATGTTGCAGGTTGTGAGGCTTTTCCTACATACCCCCAAATTTATATGATATACTTCATGCGAGAGGTTGCTGTCACAAGAACAGTATCACCAATATAAATGTGGAATGTTGGATTTGT
>VDFB02265639.1:0-37727 GCA_007258455.2 Sequoia sempervirens
CACCTAATATTAGAGATGTTTTAAAATTAAGGGTGGGATCCAAAATTCATGACCCTCATCCAAAGCATCTCTTAGATATGACTCAAACTGAATTATATTAAAAAAAATTAGATGATTCAATCTTACCATTTAATATTAGTATAAGTCAAAGATCATTCGAAAAATGTAAACCTTGGTATGTTAGAATTAATAAACAACGAATCTCTTGTTGTTGTAAGACTCATGTACAATTTCGTTATTATTATGATATTTTTGTTGGGATTAAGGTGTATCAACCTTAGAGCCATAACATTGATTTAATTGTTGTAATTTATGTATTTATTTGTATTATTTAAATGCCTATGGTGCCATGTCATTAATTGGAACCCACCGACAGTGGCATCGCCATTGGAGGTGATTGGATGACACATCATCATCCCAAGTGGACATAAGCGTCCCATTTTGGAATCTATGACATATGATAGATTCTATGATGCATCATAGCCTAGCATCTTTGAATGCATGGGTGAAAGTTGGCCCCTGAGTTGGGTTATGACAGGATGTAAGAGAATCAGCTATTTTTAGCTAGTTATGATAGATTCTCTTACAACTGCAAGTGTTGTCAGCTATGACATATTCTATGACAATTGTAAGATGTGTAAGGCATCTGTCATAGCCTATTTTTAGCATATTTTAGGCGTCCAAGCTTGGAAGAAGACTATATGCATGTTTAACAAGTGTAAGGGGTGTAAGGGAATATTGAATATGTGTCCAAATGCATGTCTAAGGCGTTGAAAGTTGTGCCTTTTGGATTTGGACACCCCTCACCTTCTAGATGCTTTTTGAAGCTTGTATCACTGTATTTATTGAGTGCCTTGAGTTGTAGAATGCATAGTTTGTTTGTAGGTAATGAAGTGCTACCGATATCACTCCAAAATAGGTGTTTGTTTTGAAGCACTTGTGTAGAAGCATTGTACTTGGGTTGTATTATATCTCCTTTTTGAAGAAATGTAGAAGTACTATGCTTTTGGAGGGTGGGGTATTTTAACTGAAAGGGTTTTTCCCACGGTAATTTTGGTGTCACTATTTTTATGTGTATACTTGTTTTATTCCTTTATTCTCTATGTGCTTCTCTTATTGTAACTATTAAAGGTGTTAAAAGAAATTTTTGTAACTCTCCCCTACTTAGATTAGTGTAGGAATCTATTTTCGCTCACCCAACTTCCTTTCAATTGGTATCAGAGCCTAGCTAGCCTTGGTTCCTTTGTTGGTTAGAAGGGTTTTTTGAGCTAATCTCTATTTTAATGGGAGTTTTGTAGAAGTGTGTATTTCATAACCTTGTTGTAGGAAAGAGATGGCAGGAACATCTGGAAGGATTGAGATGGAAAAATTTAAGGGAGGTAATTTTGAGTTGTGGAAGCTCAAAATGGAAGACATGTTAGTAGACTAGGACTTATGGCTTGCAATTTTTGGAACCAAACCTTCAATCATGAAACAAGAGGATTGGGATCTCATGATAGGAAAGCCAAGGGTCTTATTAGACTTTGTTTGGATGATTTTTTTCTCCTAAATGTCCATGAAGAGAAAACTTCTACTTTTGTATGGAAGAAGCTTGGTGATGTCTATTAGGATAAATTCCTCGTAAACAAGTTTTTCCTAAGAAATAAGATGTATTCTCTGAAAATGGAAGATGGAGGATCCGTTATAGATCACCTAAACTATTTGAACATGTTGGTTGCACAATTGGGTTCCATTGGAGACAAAATAGATGAACAAGACTGTTGCATGCTCCTTTTTTGTTCATTTTCAGACTCTTGGGATCACCTAGTAATGGAAGCACTACTTCCACCTTCAAGATGGATGAGGTCGTTGCCTCATTACTATCTGAGGAGAAGTGAATGAAGTTTTCTAAGATGGCCAAGGAGGTCCTTGCGATTTGTGGTAGACAAAAAGAGAGAAGCAAAAAGAAAGACAAGAAATCTAAGTCAAAGTCTCCTAGTAAGAAGTCCAAGGAAAAATGTTGGAATTGTGGTGAAACTAGGCACATTCAAAAAGATTGCTTGAGAAGGAGAAGAAGAATAAAAACAAGTCTTTCTCTGATTTTGGATATGATAAATCATCCCAAGATGATGGAGAAGCATTTATTGTATCCTTGGTAGCCAATTCATTAGATTATTTATGGTTGATAGATTCGGGTGCATCCTTTCAAATGACTTATCATAGAGATTGGTTCTCGAAGTATGAGGAGTTCAATGGTGGAGAGGTATATCTAGGTGATGACTCTCACCTGAATATTGTTGGTCATGGAAGAGTCAAAATCAGATTTCCTGATGGAAGAGTGAAGGGGATTAATGATGTCTTGTATATCCTAGGTTTGGCACGAAACCTACTTTATGTAAGTAAACAAAATGATACGAGAGTGCAAGTTATTTTCTCTAGTGGAGGATGTAAGATGACAAGAGGAGCTATGGTGTTGGCTAAGGGTGTTCGTATTGGAACTTTGTTTCAGCTTGATGCATGCACTATATAGTGCAATAGTTCTTCTAATGTACCGAAGAAGAGATCTTTGGATTCTTCATCCTCACCATCAGATCATGCAGAGAAGAAGCATGTTGTAGCTACATCTAATGGTTGTGTATTTTGGGTACCTAAGGGTGCTCATTCTATGGAAATGAAGCTTCCTACAAAGAAGACAATGTTATGGAACTGATGACTTGGTCACATTGGTGAGAAGGGTCTTAGAACCCTAAAAAATAAGAGCCTTGTTGAATTCCTTGATGATTGTAATCTCGAGTTTGACTTTTGCGAGCATTGTGTATATGTAAAACAACACCATGTTTCTTTCTACTCTAGTTCTCACAAGTCTTCTGGGGTCTTGGATTATGTACATGCATATGTTTTCGGTCTTGTAAATGTTCCTTCATTATCAAAATCTGTATATTTTATTTCTTTCATAGATGATTACAGTAGAAGGATGTTTGTATATTTTCTCAGAAGTAAAGTTGAATTCTTTAGTCAGTTTAAGGAGTTTAAGACCTTGGTAGAAAATCAAACTAGCGGAAAGATTAAGTGTTTGAGAACTGATAATGGTGGTGAGTTTTGTTCTGTAGAGTTTGACAAGTTCTGTAAAGAGCATGGGATTGAGACATAAGACAACTCCCTACACTCTACAGCAAAATGGATTTGTAGAGAGGATGAAAAGAACATTGATGGAGAGGGCTATGAGTATGTTGAGTGGTGCTAGCCTTGAATAGAAATTTTGGGCTGAAGTAGTATCCACTACATGTTACTTGATCAATAGATCTCCTACATCAGTGCTTGTTGGAAAGACACCCATGGAGGCGTGGTCTGGTAAAAATCCTTCAATGAGACATCTCAAAGTATTTGGTTGCGAAGCTTATGCTCGTGTTCCAATTAAGAAGAAGTATAAGTTCGAGAACAAGGATGTCAAGAGTGTATCTTTATCAACTACGGTATTGGTGTGAAAGGGTATAGGCTTTGGGATCCAGAAGCATAGAAGGTTCTCTACAGTAGAAGTGTGATTTTCAAATAGATGAAACCTTCCTTTGTTGAGCTACAACTAGAGAAAAAGGAGAAACAGAAGAAGGAGGTGGTTCAGATTCCACCTACTCTAAAGAAAGAAGAACCAAGTACTCCTATTGGACCTAATGATGAGGAGAGCTCAAGTAGCTCTAAAAGTTCTGAAGAAGAAGGAGAACCTCAACCTCGGCCTTTGAGGAGGTCTACAAGAGTTAGATGACAACTAGAAAGGTTTGGGTATTCATTGTTGGATTCTAGTTGCATATTCCTTGATTACTAATATTGATGAGCCTAGGATGGTTAGAGAGGCAATGGGTATGAATGATTCATATTTTTGGATGCAATCCATGGATGAAGAGATGATTTCTTTAAAGAAAAACAAGAATTGGGATTTGGTACCTTTTCTTACTGGACGTAAACCTATTGGTTGTAAATGGGTTTTTAAGAAGTGTGGTTTTGATGGTAGTGTTGAGAAGTATAAGGCATGGTTGGTCGCTAAGGGGCTTTTCCAGGTGGAGGGAATTGACTATGGGGAGATATTCTCTCCTATAGCAAAGATGACATTTATTCGGCTTTGTTGTCACTTGCAACAACATATGACTTAGAAGTGGAACAAATGGATGTGAAGACAACGTTCCTTCATGGTGATTTGGAGGAAGAGATATACATGTCACAACCAAAGAATTTCATTGAAAAAGGTAAAGAAAATTTGGTTTGCAAACTGAAGAAGTCTCTTTATGGTTTGAAACAGTCTCCTAGAATGTGGTATCAAAAGTTTGATACCTATGTGTTGTCATTGGGATTTCAAAGATCTAAATCTAACCATTATGTGTACTTTAAAACTGATAATGGTCATATTCTCATTATTGTTCTATATGTAGATGATATGTTGTTTATTGGGAATGGTAAAATTATGATTTCATATTTGAAGTTTCAATTGTCAGCACAGTTTGAGATGAAAAATCTAGGTGCAGCTAGGTACATTCTGGGAATGGAGATCACAAGAAATAGAGCTAACAAAAATCTTTGGTTAATCCAAAGCAAGTATGTGAACCCCATGTTGGAGAGATTCAACATGGTAGATTGCAGACAATTATTTGTTCCTATGATGCAAGGGATGAAGCTTTCTATGTTCATGATTGTCCAAAATCTCCTACTGAGATGGAGGACATGACAAAAGTACCATATGTGAGTGCAATTGGAATTTTGATGTATGTGATGGTGTGTACGAGACCAACATTTCCCAAGCAATGGGAGTCCTTAGTCATTTCATGGCTAATCTTGGACGGGTGCATTGGGATGTTGTTAAGAGAGTGTTCAGATATTTATGGGGTACTTTTGAGTATGCCTTGTGTTTTCATGGTTATCCTATTGGACCTCAACATTGTATGAGCATTCGAGGATATGTAGATTTGAATTGGGCAAGTGACATTAACAGGCTATAGTCACGTTGTCCATGAAAAAAGAAGAGTATATGGCAGCTACTCATGTGTGTAAGGAAGCCATTTGGCTTAAGAGATTGTGTTATGATATTGATTTAGATGCAGGACAGATTACTGTTTGTTGTGATAGTCAAAGTGTGATTTTCCTAACAAAGAATCCTACATTCCATGCCAGAACAAAGCACATCGATGTTCAATATCATTTTTTTTGTGATATGGTAGAAGATGGAAAGGTGAACATGGAGAAAGTTGACACTTTGGTGAATGTTGCAGATGCACTGACAAAACTAGTGAGCATGGAGAAGTTCATATGGTGTTTCAATTCTATAGGCCTTGAGGCCCTAAGCAAATGATTTTTTATGACTCTTAGCAAGTCTTCGACAAGTGGGAGAATGTTGGGATTAAGGTGTCTCAACCTTAGAGTCCTAACATTGATTTAATTGTTGTAATTTATGTATTTATTTGTATTATTTAAATTCCTATGGTGTCATGTCATTAATTGGAACCCACCGGCTAGGTGGCATCCTCATTGGAGGTGAATGGATGACATCATCATCCCAAGTGGACATAGGCGTCCCACTTTGGAATCTATGACATATGATAGATTCTATGACACATCATAAGGCATCTTTGAATGTGTGGATGAAAGTTGGCACCCAAGTTGGGTTATGACAGGATGTAAGAGAATAAGCTATTTTTAGCTAGTTATGATAGATTCTCTTACAACTGTAAGTGTTTTTAGCTATGACATATTCTATTGTAGTTGTAAGATGTTTAAGGCATCTATCATAGCCTATTTTTAGCATATTCTAGGCATCCAAGCTTGGAAGAAGACTATATGCATGTTTGACAAGTGTAAGGGGTGTAAGGGAATATTGAACATGTGTCCAAATGCATGTCTAAGGCGTTGAAAGTTGTGCCTTTTGGATTTGGACACCCCTCACCTTCTAGATGCTTCTTGAAGTATGTATCACTCTATTTATTGAGTGCCTTGAGTTGTAGAATGTATAGTTTGTTTGCAGGTAACGAACTACTACCAATATCACTCCAGAATAGGTGGTTGTTTTGAATCATTTGTGTAGAAGCTTTGTACTTGGGTTGTATTGTATCTCCTATTTGAAAAAATATAGAAGTATTGTGCTTTTGGAGGGTGGGGTTTTTTACCCGAAAGGGTTTTTCCCACGGTAATTTTGGTGTCACTATTTTTATGTGTATACTTGTTTTATTCCTTTATTCTCTACGTGCTTCTCTAATTGTAACTATTAAAGGTGTGAAAAGAAATTTTTGTAACTCTCCCCTACTTAGATTAGTGTAGGAAGCTATTTCCGCTCAGTCGACTTCCTTTCAATTTTTTGATATATATGGTGTACTTTGCATGCTAACCAAATTATGCAAGACATTTGTGGTATCAAAGATTTTATGGCAGGTTTGTTTTGTGAACCCTCTAATTGAAACTTATTTTATTTAAAAGCATGTATTTCTAGACAATGCGATAGATGTGGTAACTTTTCATTATCAGGAGAATATATCCATGAAAGTAGTTTACATGAATTTAGACAACAATTAGTTGATGTTAAATATATATATATATATGAGTATTCTTTAAAAGATGGAAAATTTGGGAAACGTTGTGAGCTAATTGTGGAAAAATTTAGTGTGCATGCATTTATTAAAGAATTTAAAGATAATATTGTACCTAAATATGTTAAACACTCTCAATATGCTCATTGGCTTGATAATCAATTTCGTTCATGTAAAAACACATTCCCAATTGGAACTATATTATTAGTTGTTGATTTTGTTGAAAATTATACTCTTGCTCCACAAGAAATAAAATCAAAATACTATAATTCAGTGCAAGTAGCCATGTTTTTTCATATGGTATATAGACATGCAGATGATAGTAGAGAAGCTAATAGAAATTTTTTGAGAGAGTACCATTTTTATGTAAGTGATAATCGATTACATTCATTTGAGTTTGTTCAATATTGTTTTGATATATTTTATAAAAAAATGAAAGAGAGAGAAATTCAAATGAGAGAATATCTCATATGGTCGGATAATTGCATGGCTCAGTTCAAGAATGTTAGAATGTTTTATTGGTTATGTAGAGTTCATAAGGAAAATAATATCCAACTCATGTGGAGTTTTTTTGAAGGTAGACATGGTAAAGGAGAACATGATGGAGTAGCTGCATGTGTGAAAATATCTCTTGCTAGAGAGCAACTAAAATTTGAGGATGCAAAAAAAATCAGAGATGCACATGCAATTGTAGATTGGTGCAATACCAAAGTATCTACAAGAACAAGTGAGAGCTCAATAATTCAATGCTTCTTTTGGTTAGTTGAAGAAAATGATATTCTGACACAACAAGATTGTGAAACAATTAATGGATCTACAAAATGGCATTTGTTTAAGAGTTCGAATGCCAATACATGGAAAATATGGACAAGGGAGCTTGCATCCTTTTGTAAATTTTGTATTGTAGGTGATTGGGAGGCATGTGAAAATATAGAATGGGTCGAATAATGGAAACAAAGAGCCTTAACACCTACATCAACACATGTTTGACATGGAACAACAATTGAAGATAATCAAGTGTTTGCATTAGATGATTATGATTGTGTTCCATACCTTGTACAAGAAGGTACATTAAATTGAATTAAATTTTATATGTATGCATGTTTATATGTGAATTAAATAGATGTCTTTTTTTTTTGTAGGACATGTGTATGTTGTTGTTGCACCTAGGGGAATGAAGAGAAGACAAAGTATTGGTTAGCTAGATGTGTTGAGAGAAAACATAAGTTGGTACATTCTAGAGTGGATGATGACAACTTTGAGTATCCAACTAGTTTTTTGGTTGTTGTTGGAACTTGGATTAAAAAATATCTGATAAGAAATAATAGCTTGCCTACACTTGAAGATTATGGAAGACACAAGAATATTATACATTATTCACATTTGATTTTGGCAACCAATATTAAACTAGTTAGATATCAAGGGAGGCATGCTAATAAAGTGTTATGGACACTTTCAATGGATGGTCATGAGAAATCATAGATGCATTAAAAAAAAGAGAGGATGAAGATGGTACAACAGAGTACATAAATAGAGGTAAGCATATAGTTGTATATATATTTAATTGATAGTCTATATATAGTTAAAAATTTATCACATATATATGTCTATATTTTTATTTTCTTTAGTCATTTCTTAATTATAGTTTCATATCATTTTTTGTTTCAAGTCTCCCATAACTAGATGCATTACAAAAATGAGAGGACATGCATATATATTACAATGGAAATTGAATCTAGAGATAGGTAACTATATATAGTTCTAGATGCATTTAATTGATAGTATAAATATAAAACTATTAATTCATTATCATTTTATAAAAATTGTATAATTGATTCCATATCCCCTTAATAAATTCTCTTAGGACCCCTTAAGTCATCCTCTTATCTACCCTTAATACATCCTCTTCCATCCCCTTAATTCACTCTCTTAATTCCTCTTAATCTATCCTTTTAGGACCCCTTAAGCCATATCATCTTATCTACCCTTAATCCATCATCTTACATCCCCTTAAGTGACTCTCTTAACTCCCCTTAAGTCATCCTCTTATTACCCCTTAAGCCATATCCTCGTATATCTACCCTTAACCCATCCTCCTGCATCCCCTTAAGTATCTCTATTAATTCCTCTTAAGCCATCCTCTTGGGACCCCTTAATCCATCCTCTTATCTACCCTTAATACATCCACTTGCATCCCCTTAATTCACTCTCTTAATTCCCCTTAATCCATCCTTTTAGGACCCCTTAAGCCATATCCTCTTATCTACCCTTAATCCATCATCTTGCGCGCCCTTAATTCACTCTCTTAACTCCCCTTAAGCCATCCTCTTAGTACCCCTTAAACCATATCCTCATATATCTACCTTTAATCCATCCTCTTGCATCCCCTTACATCTCTCTATTAATTCCCCTTAAGTCGTCCTCTTAGGACCCCTTAATCCATATCCTCTTATCTACACTTAATCCATCATCTTGCATCCCCTTAAGTCACTCTCTTAACTTTCTTTAAGTCATCCTCTTAGTACCCCTTAATCCATATCCCTATATATCTACCCTTAATCCATCCTCTTGAATCCCCTTAAGTCACTCTCTCAACTCCCCTTAAGCAATCCTCTTAGGACCCCTTGAGCCATATCAACGTATCTACCCTTAACCTATTCTCTCGGATCCCCTTAAGTCACTCTCTTAACTCCCCTTAATCCATCCTCCTAGGAACCCTTAAGCCATATCCTCATATCTACCCTTAATCCATCCTATTGCATCCCCTTAAGTCATTCTCTTAACTACCCTTAAGCCATCCTCTTAGGAACCCTTAAGCCATATCCTCTTATATACCCTTAATCCATCCTTTTTCATCCCTTTAAGTCACTCTCTTAACTCCACTTTATCCATCCTCTTAGGACCCCTTAAGCCATATCCTCCAATATACCCTTAATCATGCTCTTATATCCCCTAGGCTTTAGGTCATAGGGTTAAGGGTTTGGGATTCATCTCTTAGGCTTTAGGTCCTAGGGTTAAGGATTTAGGACTTTTAGGGTTCATGAGATTCTTAGAATAACAAATCTATATAGGTAAGGGTTCATGATATGATTAGAATAACAAATTTATATGGGTGAAGGGTTTATCTCCTAGGATTTAGGTCTATGGTTTAGGGTTTATGGTTTCTAGGGTTCATGAGATGCTTAGAATAACAAATATATATGGGTTAAGGGTTTAGGGTTCATTTCCTAGGCGTCCTATGGTTTAGGGTTTATGGTTTCTAGGGTTCAAGATGCTTAGAATAAAAAATCTATATGGGTTAAGGGTTTAGGGTTCATCTCCTAGGCTTTAGGTTCTATGGTTTAGGGTTTAGGGTTTCTAGGGTTCATGAGATGCTTAGAATAATAAATATATATTGGTTAAGAGTTTAGGGTTCATCTCCTAGGCTTTAGGTCCTATGGTTTAAGGTTTATGGTTTCTAGGGTTCATGCGATGCTTAGAATAAAAAATCTATATGGGTTAAGGGTTTAGGGTTCATCTCCTAGGATTTAGGTCCTATGGTTTGGGGTTTTGGGTTTCTAGGGTTCATGAGATGCTTAGAATAAAAAATCTATGTGGATTAAAGGTTTGGGGTTCATCTCCTAGGCTTTAGGTCCTATAGTTTAGGGTTTATGGTTTCTAGGGTTCATGAGATGCCTAGAATAACAAATATATATGGGTTAATGGTTTAGGGTTCATCTCCTAGGCTTTAAGTCCTATGGTTAAGGATTCAGGATTTATAGGGTTCATGAGATGCTTAGAATAATAAATCTATATGGGTTAAGGGTTTAGGGTTTATAGGGTTCATGAGATGCTTAGAATAACAAATCTCTATGGGTTAATGGTTTAGGGTTCATCTCCTAGGCTTTAGGTCTTATGGTTTATGGTTTAGGGTTTATAGGGTTCATGAGATGCTTAGAATAACAAATATATATTGGTTAAGGGTTTAGGGTTCATCTCCTAGGCTTTAGGTCCTATGGTTTAGGGTTTACGATTTATAGGGTTCATGAGATGCTTAGAATAACAAATCTATATGGGTTAATGGTTTAGGGTTCATCTCCTAGGCTTTAGATCCTATGGTTTAGGGTTTAGGGTTTATAGGGTTCATGAGATTCTTAGAATAACAAATTTATATGGGTTAATGGTTTATGGTTCATCTCCTAGGCTTTAGGTCCTAGGGTTTAGGGTTTAGGGTTTATAGGGTTCAAGAGATGCTTAGAACCTTAGAATAACAAATCTAATATGGGTTGATGGTTTAGGTCCTATGGTTAAGGTTTTCGGATTTATGGGGTTCACGAGATGCTTAGAATAAGAAATATGTATGGGTTAATGGTTTAGGGTTCATCTTATAGGCTTTAGGTCCTATGGTTTAGAGTTTAGGGTTTATAGGGTTTGTGGGATGCTTAGAAGCTTAGAATAAAAAATCTAATATGGGTTAAGGGTTTAGGTCCTATGGTTAAGGATTTAGAATTTCTAGAGTTTGTGAGACGCTTAGAATAGCAAATCTATATGGGTTAATCGTTTAGGGTTCATCTCATAGGATTTAGGTCCTATGGCTTATGGTTTAGGGTTTATAGGGTTTATGGGATGCTTAGAACCTTAGAATAACAAATCTAATATGGGTTAAGGATTTAGGTCATGTTGGAACTCTCAAATTTCCAAAATTTCAAGTGCCCATTTCAAAATTTTGCCTCTACACTTTCAGAAGTGCACCAAATGAATTTTCCTGAGTGACCTAATTTGGAGGGTCGTAATTTGAAGCCAGTTGATTTTCGTGCAAAACCCATTTGCAGACTCACTCATGTGTCCTATGTGAGTATGCATGTCAATTCTCCGGTTCCCATGATGAGTTTTGTCAAGGTTTCAAAAAGTGAAGCTCGGGGGTTTTAGCACTTTTCTGTTGTTTGCAAACGTTCAACTTTGCAAAGTTGCTTCCTGTTTGAGCTTGAATTTTGCACCCAGTTGATCATCAAGAGAAAATGATTGCTGCTCTCAGTTCTCCACACAAAGATGAGCTCACATGTCAATTTTTAGGGCTATATGAGTTGATTTTCTATTTTTAACAAATCAAAACCAAATGGAATTTCTCCTATTTTGCGCCTACATTTCCAGAAACCTTTCTAAAAGGTCAACTTCAACCTTGAATAACTTTTGATGAATGATGTTTCAATCCAATCCCTTTTGCACAAGTGTTCACTATGCCAAAATGAGCCAGGGTGTCTAGTGGCAGCTTGCTAGGAGTTGATTTGGTATTTTTCCAATGAGGTAATTTTGAACATTAGTTTCAATTGGTTCAGAACAGTTGTTTGTTGCAAAAAGTTCAACTGAGCAAATTTGATAGTTAATAACTTTTGCCTCGTGATTGATTTCTCTGATCTATCTTTTGAATTGTATTCTTTGGACCAATGGCTACATACTTACAAGTTTTTATGTCTCCAAGAGGTCATTTTCCTAGTTTCCCAAATTGATTCGAGAGCCAACTTTGCCAATTTTGCACATTTTGCAAACATGTCAGAAAGTGAGTTTTAATGAAAACCCAATTCATAATTTCACTCCAAAGCATTCAAATTTTTCTTAAGGACAATTCAAGGAGAAAATTTGTTTGAAAATGAATTTTTTTTTAGTCAGACGCATAGGGGGACCCGACATCTATCACACAACTTGAGGAAAGTCATGTATTCAAAGGTTTATCACATTGATCCTGTTGTAGAAATGAATAATATGGTGACAGCTACATGATGTTGAGACCTTGTTGTGAAGAAATCTTTATTATATTGAACAAAATGATCAAAAAAGGTTGCTTTCTTACATAAGTCAAAAATGGTTGTCAATGTTGCAAATATAGAAAAATTCTTAAGCAATGCTCTGCAATATGTGAATGTGGTTGTAGCTCCTGTCAGTTTGCCCAAAGTTCATGATAAGGCACTTATGCATGCTGTGGAAATTATGTGTGGTGGAAGATTTGTGAATCTTTTTAAAAGGATTTTGAATTCTTGCAAGCCCAAGAAGATGCTTGCTTAAACTCACGTAATCTTCAACCAAATCCAAGATGGGTGAGTGGTGTGGCAACTTATATATGCTAATATTGTTCAATCTTCTTGATTGTTTGAATGCATACTTGCATGAAGCTACATTGGCTCAGGTTGGAAGTCAGGTATGATTAAGATCAAATGGATTGTGATGCTTCCAATATGAACAGAACAACGCCTTCCCTTCAACAAGCTCTAGTTTTAAAATATTTTGTATAAGGGGCACAACCACAGGAAAAGAAAATGAATTGCTTTGGTAATGGAGGTCGATGCATATGGAATTTGGATATATGTACTAAAATTTGAAATGGGGCACCATGCCAAAGAAGTGAAGAAGCTCGATCTCATCTCTCAGAGGAGATCTATTAAGAGATTTTAGAAACTATTAAACAAATGCCACGGGGATAATGCACTTAACAGATGATTTGGTGCAAGTATTTAAAGATTTTATTGCATATTAAGGAATGCACAGCCACCAAAGCATTAAGGGTATGGAGATTAGCAAAGCTTGAAACATGGACACGCAGAATGAAAAGGGGTGCATTCCCATCTGAGGTATTTTGCAATGGAGCTCTGTTCACTGTGAAATGTCTCAAATTTGTCTAATCAAATAAGTGGAATGTCACGTCTGGAAATGTGAAGCAAAGTAAAATAAAATGTATATGTAAAAAACTCACATAGCCACACCATTTGCTTGAAAGAAAATTTCAATGAATGTGGTCTCTTGCAACGCCATAAGGAAGGGGTCGACCACAACACCAAGAACAAGGGTGCCATCAATGGCGGCCATGCCATGAAAAAGGAGACACTAGCAATATGCATCAAGATTAATTGTTGAAAAAAATTGAAGCATGTGTGATTGGTGGTGAATTCTACCCCCGTATATGTGTAAGAGGAACTTGTTGAAAAGGTTACAAAAACTTTAATGAAAATGTGAATTTGCTGCATAGATAGGGAGTGTGGTCTGTTTGACAAAATGCCTCCATTAAATGTATCTTGTAAATGTATCGCCGCAACCATCACATTGCATTGAAGGGAGGCTCTAGTAAGCACAAAATGCACTAGTTGAAAATGCTTTGGGAAACCTTTAAGGAAATACGAGGGCGCCAGTGGATGTGTTGAAAATTCCTCAGAAATTTGTAAGCAAGTGCAAATATGCATAGGTTGGAGCAAAGTGTAGGCATCTATTGAAATACAGAGGGAGCACCCAGTGTAAGTGAGCATTTAAAAAAAAATTAAATGAAGATAAGCAGTTATAAAGGGTGCGACCATGATCTATTCAAAAGATAATGAAACTTGCAAACAAATACAAGGCGTGCACCATACAAAAAAATATGTTGAGAATGCTTTTGAAGTTTCCAAGCAAATGTGTTGACAAAGAATGGCCACCATTGCAGAGAATACTCGAGCATGGGAGAATGAATGCACAAGTTAAATTAGGGTTAAAATGAAATCCAACGGTGGAGAATAAAGAATGAAATGCAGCCAGATCTCCACCATACCTTGCCATCTCACCCAATAAAAGTGTGCAATGTTTAATACCCACGAGGTCAGCGAATGGTTGACACGTGGTGGGTGGTGCTCAGTTGAGATTCATGTGCATGGGTATAGTTAGTTGTGCCCGATGAAATTTTTAATGAAGACCCCATTTAAATTTTAAATGGTAAAGGCTGGATAGTGTGGAAAATAAATAGGTGGGCCCTAGGAATTTTGATCGAATGGGTAAATAATTTAAAGGAGACCCCTTCACATTATAAAAAGGAAAAACATTTAGATTTAAATGTGCCTGATAGAGTGATAGAAACTTTGCATGAGTAAAATGGAATAAAGATTCAGGGGTGTAAAGTAATATTTTACTTTATTGGACAAATGAGGTGCACGTGCACAGGGAAGTAATTCATGACAAGGTGAAAAAAGAAAATAGGCCTGGGAAAAAAAATTATTCGAAGCAAAGTGAATTTATTCACTTTAAAAGATAAATATTATATGCAGCAAAACAGGGAGTTGGTTAAATGTTTTGCATGTGAAAATGAATGGCCCAGGTGAATGTTTTGGGGCCTAGTGATTTATTAAAAGTTATACAAGGGCAAGTATTTTAAAGGTGCAAAGGAGAATATTTTACTTTGTTAAAGTAAAATAAAATGTTGCAAAAAAATTGAGCAGAGATATGAGGTTGCCATGGGGATAGAGATATTTTTCTTTTAGCTACAGGTAAATTTGAAATTTCATCACATGGGCTTATTTTATGTTGAAGAACAACTTGAGCAAAGGAAGAATGAGAGGCAAATTCAATTTGCAGAGAGAGGAGAGAGGCTTTACAGATTTTTTGATCAACAATGATAGAGTTTCCATATGGCAATTCCATATCATTCTTCTAGAATTCTCTATTCTTCTATATATTCTTCTCTTCTCTCATTGTTCTAATTTTGGGTTCCATATTCTGAAAGCTCTGCAAGGCAAGCTGAAGCTCTGGGTAGAACTGTAAAGCTAGGAAAAATGTATTTGAGTCATTAAATCTAAAGTGTGGGTTCTAAGTTGTGCTCTCATGTTTATATTTTAGCTGATAATTGTCTCCATTTCTAAGATGTATTACTCTTTTGGATTCAATAATAAAGTTATCTAAGTCTTTTCATGCATTTAGTTACATCTGTTGTTACCTTCTATTTTGTGAATGATGTAAATTCTTTAATGAATCACAAGTTGAACTTATTATTGCCTATTATTCAGAGAATAATGTAATTACTTCAACAAGTGTGAAAGGAGTGTTGTGTTTCAAGTGGATTTATAAAGAATGATTATCAGATGAAACTTTAGTGGTCTTGTTGTCACAATGTGATAACATTTGCAAAGATCTTCAAAGCATCTTCAACACTATAGGATGAATGTTGGTTATATGACTCCATAGCCCATTTTTTTGGCACTGATCCATTATTATGTTTTTGTTGCTTTCAGTTTGGTCCTAAATTCTTTAAATCTATAACCATTTCAATTCTATTTTGTGAGTACTTGTATCTACCATGTTCTCCATGCTGATTGATGGAATTCATTCAATACCTTGCCAATGTTGAGTGATATTTTAAGTTTTTTCAGCATAATTTTGTGAGAACATTATCTGTTAAGCAATATCATATTAATTATGTGTTTGAATCTTTAGATATTGCTAAAGTTTCACCTCCCTAGGTCTTATAAAGCCTGAAGTGTAGGGGAAATGTATTATAATCCCATTTCCTATTAGTTGGCCAAATCCCCCATTGAATTTGATCATTGGCTCGATTTGGAGCACCAACATAATGGTAACTTCGCTGGGGAAAGTTCTCATTCTCCATTTGTAGTCAGTTATCTCATAAAGTCATATTATTGTTTGTCATTCTGAAATTGAGTTCAAATATTGAAGGATTTCAAGCTTGGATAAAGATTTGTTGTTGTGAACCTAAAGATTGCATAATTTGTGGTGCTCTATTGGTGGAAGGAACTCATAAATGAATTTACATGTGAAAAAACTTCATGTTCGAAGTTCAATCCTCTAAGAAGAGAGGTGGTGACTTTGTCAAGAAGAATATGTTGAAGAGGTGAAAAAGTTCCAGATCTACAATATTTCTAGAATAATTTGCAGTAACTACAAAGTTTCCAGGTACTCTTCACATATTTGAACTTCTAAAAATTTTTGGTTCCCTATTTAGTGATTTAGCACTACCAAAGGGAAAGGATAGTAAATTTACGTTTGCACACTTCCATTTGTTGGATTTGTTGAATGTAATTGTAGTTCCATTGAAATATTTTGTCTAGTGCTTGAATATTTGCTTATATCGATGGTTAGAATGTATTTGTACATCTTAGAGATTTCCATCCATTTGTCTGGTCATATATTTCAAGCCCAAGTTGTCATTATGTCATTAATTGTCCTAGTTGTCCATCATTGGGTCATGGTCATGCTTATGCACAATTAGTGAGTCTTAATTTGCATATATCCATGGATCATCAAGGTAAAGTAGCCATACCAGTAAAAACCTTGATTCATCTTGTTAAGAAATGTCAAAAGTATAGTGATCTTCAAGCATCTAATACCCCAAAGTGTAAGAACCCAATAGTTAATAAGCCTTGGTTCAGTCGTGAATGGAATGATATATTTGAAAGAAGGCTTAAAGAGATGCATGAAAGACACCAGATGTTTCAACAAGCCCAATTAAGAGACCATAAAATTGTGTCTACTTGTCAAGTTAGTGAACCTTTTGTCAATTCCTTTGACCCATTGTATGCTCAGTTAGATTTGTCTTGGGTTGATTGTAAAATTGAAGGTACGCCAGCTCAAGTTTATAAGGAGATGCCTAGATGTCATGGATACAATGTTTGTGAAGGAGATGCACATGTCAAAAGTTTTTCCAACTTCATGGAGAAACATTCCTTTGGATATCAGGATATGTGGATGAGATTTTTTGTCAAATCCCTTGAAGCAAGAGCTCGGGATTGGTATCTAAGCTTTCCTGAGAAGTCATTTCCTTGCTGGGATAAATTAGTGGTTGGTTATAGAGAAGAATTTGCAAGAGATCCCTTTGACCTTGTCATGAGGCTAAAGCAGATCAAGAAACAAAATGAGGATTCAAGTATTGATTTCAGCCATAGATTTGTTGCTGCCTTGTCACTAGTCCCAGAGAATTTCAAACCTAATACATCAAACTGTATCCATATGTATTTTGAAGATTATGAAGAAGGATCTAGTGTATTGTTAAAATATTTTAAAATACTGAGCATGCAAATGGCTTACACAATTTTAGATAATTTGGAGAAGCAAAGGAATGAATATGTGCAAAGATTGTTGTCTTCATTTTTGGATAAGCATGCTAATGAAATTAGTAATTATGTGAATGCAAATGATCAGGGGTCTTCAGACAAGTGCATAGTTGAGAAGGTAGAAGATGAGAATGATGCATCATTAGATAATGAGGAAGTTGTCTTTGAACAAATTACAAAAGAAATGTACCCAAATGCAAATCAGTAGTTGCGTCTCCCAAGCCAAGAACCTAAAGAGGGAATTCAATTGGACTTACTCTTTGAAGAAGAGATTTAAGTAATCAACAATGTGATGATACAGTTGATCAAGTCAATCCTACATGTGATGAATGTAGTCTTGATGCAAGTCTCCATGATGAGACAATGGAATTTGTTGATTTAAGAAATGCTCTTGAGAACATCAGTATATTAGCTACAAGTGAAGAGGTATGTGATGAATTTTAGTTTGACAATGAAATTGCTTATGCCTATTCTCAAGATGATGAAAGTGACAAGCTCAGTGAAGACACCCAACTCAATGTTGAGATGCAAAATGATGTGGATTGTTGTTATGACAACTCAGAAGGAAGCAACGATGAACAAGTGGATGGTCTGTTCTATGTGATTGGTTGTAACCATGCATGTGACAAGGTTGTCAACAATCCAATCTCTTATGATTGGGGAGATCCTATTTATGATCAACCCATTGAGCTTTCAGACTTTGAAGATGATGAAATTATGGAATATCATGATTTGCAATTTGATAGTGCATTCAATTCAAGTGAAGGTCAAGAAGAGGAAGCGGTTGAGATAATAGATCAGTTGAGTTGTGAACAAATTTCAAACCTATTGACCACAGAATATCAGAAATGTGCACATAAGAATAACTCTCAATTATTGTATGCAGCCCCTATTGACTTTGATAGTGATTATGATTTTCAAGATTCAAGGTATGATGCAAGTGAATCTAATTCTCTTTCCAATGATGAACCAGTTGATCATGATGATGATAACATAGATGAAGACAAATGGTTATTTGATGGTAAGGATGCATTGTATGATGAATATGACAGTGTGCATGCTGATGCAAACTCAAAAAACTATTTTGATGAGTTTGAAGTAGCAAATGACCATGAGGATTGCACATCTAATGAGCCAAGTTTTAAAGATTTTAATACATATTTGGACAAGTCTTTGTCTGATGACTTGAAGGAGAGGAGGCATGAGTCTTTTCATGTGAATATGAATGTTGATTTCCATGAGAAATCAGATTATGCTTATGAGCTAGAACTGCTTGTTGTTGAGAAAGCATGTGATACTTAAAGTGTTGATACCTTATGTTCAGAGGATGATAAGGTAACTACAGATGAGGATAGGTCATAATTCTCTGATGACTCTCAATAACAACATAATGAAGAATAGTTGTAGAGTGTGTTAATGCATGAGTGTATCTCTTTGAATACACTTGGAGATGGTTTGCATGATGAGCTAGAGATCCTCTAGTAAGTTCTTGTGATAGTTTCACTTATGACATGCAAACTAGTAATTAGATTGAGCTTAATAGTTCCAGCCATAAGGTAGAATATAAGTGTTATTTTTGTCAACTGGAAGAAGTTTTCACAAAATGTGGTAATGTGTAGAACAGTGAAGAATGTTGTTTTCAGCTTGAGAGTGATGTAAATGATGAATGTGATTAGTTGTTGCAACATGACAATCAGCATTTTGAAAGTATGCTTGACTTTTAGATGCATAGTGATTGTGAATATGTTGATAATGTTGAATATGATTGCCTATTAGGAGGTACTAGCATATTTAATCAGGCGGATGGTTGTGATCAGACTATGCTTTCATATGGTCTAGATCACCATTTTCAAATGATGCCACTTGATGCAAAATCAGAAGATGAAGAGAGTGGTATTGATGTGGTCTATTTGATTTGGCTTCCATGTAACGAAGCCAAACAAAGAACAAATTTTCACTTGCATGAAGGCAGTCTGGTACTTGTGTTTGCAAGGATGCAGTCACCTATACTGTTGTGGTTTGACAAAGGCAAGCATGAGTTAAGGGAGATCAACTCTTTCTACAAAAAAAAATTGATAGAGGTAAATGTTGATTCCCATATTTTCATTTGGTGGCCTGGGGTCACCAGATGAAGTTGACAAAGAGGGTTAAATAAAGAAGTAGTTTCAGAGCACCTGATTGAATTAGTATTTGGTCTACTCCCCAAAGATATGGAATTTGTCTATGCCTATAGGGGGCATACATCCCTAGTCGGAGCCACTATTGGCACTCTCAAATTTCCCAAATTTGAAGTGCCCATTTCAAAATTTTGCCTCTGCACTTTCAGAAGTGCACCAAATGAATTTTCCTGAGTGACCTACTTAGGAGGGTCGCAATTTGAAGCAAGTTGATTTTCATGCAAAACCAATTTGCAGACTCACTCATGTGTCCTATGTGAGTATGAATGTCAATTTTTAGCTTCCCACAATGAGTTTTGTCAAGGTTTCAAAAAGTGAAGCTGGAGGGTTTTAGCACTTTTCTGCTATTTGCAAATGTTCAGTTTTGCAAAGTTGCTTCCCGTTTGAGCTTGCATTTTGTACCCAATTGATCGTCAAGAGAAAATGATTGTTGCTCTCATTTCTACACACCAAGATGAGCTCACATGTCATTTTTTAGGGCTGTATGAGTTGATTTTATACTTTTAACAGATCAAAACCAAATGGAATTTCTCCTATTTTGCACCTACATTTCCAAAAACCTTTTTGAGATGTCAACTTCAACCTTGAATAAATTTTGATGAATTATGTTTCAATCCAATTCCTTTTTCACACATGTTCACTATGCCAAAATGAGCTAGTGTGTCTGGTGGCAACTCGCCAGGAGTTGATTTGGTATTTTTCCAATGAGGTGATTTCATCAATTTCAATTGGTTTAGAACTGTTGCAAAAAGTTCAACTAAGCAACTTTGAAGATTAATAACTTTTGCCTCGTGATTGATTTATCCAATCCATATTTTGCATTGTATTTTGTGGACCAGTGCCTACATGGTTGCAAGTTTTTATGTCTCCAAGAGATCATTTTCCTAGTTTCCTAGATTGATTCCAGAGCCAACTTTGCCAATTTTGCACATTTTGCAAACATGTCAGAAAGTGAGTTTTAATGAAAACCCAATTCATGATTTCACTCCAGAGCATTCACAAATTGCTTCAAGACAATTCAAGGAGAAAATTTGTTTGAAAACAAAAATAAATTAGTCGATCCCACAAGGGGACCCGACATCTGTCACACAACTTGAGGAAAGTCATGTATTCAAAGGTTTATCACATTGATCCTATTCTAGAAATGAATAATATGGTGACAGCTACATGATGTTGCGACCTTGTTGTGAATAAATCTTTATTATATTGAACAAAATTATCAAAAAAGGTTGTGGCCTTACATAAGTCAAAAATAATTGTCAATGTTACAAATGTAGAAAAATTCTTAAGCAATGTTATGCAATATGTGAATGTGGTTGTAGCTCCTATCAATTTTCCCAAAGTTAATGATAAGGCACATATGCATGTTGTGGAAATTATGTGCGGTGGAAGATTTGTGAATCTTTTTAAAAGGATTTTGAATTCTTGTAGGCCTAGGAAGATGCTTGCTTAAGCTCACATAATCTTCAACCAAATCCAAGATGGGTGAGTGGTGAGGCAACTTATATATGCTAGTATTGTTCAACCTTCTTGATTGTTTGAATGCATACTTGCATGAAGCTACCTTGGCTCGGGTTGGAAGTCAGGTGTGATTAAGATCAAATGGATTGTGATTCTTCCCAGTATGAACAAAACAACACCTTCCCTTCAACAAGCTCTAGTTTTAAAATCTTTTGTATAAGGGGCGCCATCACAAGAAAAGAAAATGAATTTATTTGGTAATGGGGGCCAATGCATATGGAATTTGGATATATGTACTAAAAGTTGAAATGGGGTACCATGCCAAACAAGTGAAGAATCTTGATCTCATCTCTCAGAGGAGATTTGTTAAGAGATTTTAGAAACTATTAAACAAATGCCACAGGGATAAGGCACTTAACAGATGATTTGGTGCAAGTCTTTAAAGATTTTATTGCAAATTAAGGAATGCACAACCACCAAAGTATTGAGGGTATGGTGATTAGCAAAGCTTGAAACATGGACATGCAGAATGAAAATGGGTGCATTCCCATCTGAGGTATTTTGCAATGGAGCTCTGTTCACTGTGAAATGTGTCAAATTTGTTAGATAAAATAAGTGGAATGCCATGCCTGGAAGTGTGAAGTAGAGTAAAATAAAATGCATATGTAAAAAACTCACATAGCCACGCCATTTGCTTGAAAGTAAATTTCAATGAATGTGGTCTCATGCAATGCCATAGGGAAGGGGTCGACCACAACACCAAGAACAAGGGTGCCATCAATGGCATCCACGCCATGAAAAAGGAGATGCTAGAAATATGCATCAAGATTAATTGTTGAAAAACTTTGAAGCAAGTGTGATTGGTGGTGAATTCTACCCCCGTATATGTGTAAGAGGAACTTGTTGAAAAGGTTACAGAAACTTTAATGCAAATGCTAATTTGTTGCATAGACAGGGAGTATGGTATGTTCGACAAAATGCCTCCATTAAATGTATCTTGTAAATGTAACACCACAGCCATTGTGTTGCATTGAAGGGAGGCTCCCGTAAGCACAAAATGCACTAGTTAAAAATGCTTTGGGAAACCTCTAAGGAAATACAAGGAGCGTGCCAGTGGATGCATTGAAAATTCCTCAAAAATTTGTAAGCAAGTGCAGATATGCACGGGTTGGAGTAGAGTGTAGACATCTATTGAAATATAGAAGGAGCGCCCATTGTAAGTGAAGATTTTAAAAAAAATTAAATGAAGATAAGCAGCTATAAAGGGCGCGACCATGATCTCTTCAAAAGATAATGAAACTTGTAGACAAATACAGGGCACGCACCATACAAAAAAATGTGTTCAGAATGCTTTTGAAGTTTCCAAGCAAATGTGTTGATAAAGAATGGCCACCATTTTAGAGAATAATTGAGCACAAGAGAATGAACGCAAAAGTGAAATTAGGGTTGAAACGAAATCCAATGATGGAGAATAAAGAATGAAATGTAGCCAGATCTCCACCATAACTCACCAACTTGCCCAATAAAAGTGTGCAATGTTTAATACTTGTGAGGTTAGCGAATGGCTGACGCGTGGCAGGTGGGGCCTAGTTGAGATCCATGTGCGCGGGTATAGTTAGATGCACCCGATGAAATTTTTAATGAAGACCCCATTTAAATTTTAAATGGTAAAGGCTGAATAGTGTGGAAAATAAATAGGTGGGCCCTAGGCATTTTGATTGAATGGGTAAATAATTTAAAGGAGACCCCTTCACATTTTAAAGAGGAAAAACATTTAGATTTAAATGTGCTCGATAGAGTGATAGAAACTTTGCATGAGTAAAATGGAATAAAGATACAGGGGTGTAAAGTAAAATGAATATTTTACTTTATTGGACAAATGAGGTGCATGTGCATAAGTAATTCATGACAAGGTGAAAGAAGCAAACAAGCCTGGGAAAAAAAATTATTGGCAGCAAAGTGAATTTATTCACTTTAAAAGATAAATATTATATGCAGCAAAATAGGAAGCTGGGTAAATGTTTTGCACGTGAAAATGAATGGCCCAAGTGAATGTTTTGGGGCCTAGTGATTTATTAAAATTTATACAAGGGCAAGTATTTTAAATGTGCAAAGGAGAATATTTTAATTTGTTAAAGTAAAATAAAATGTTGCAAACAAAATGAGCAGAGATATAAGGTTGTCACGGGGATAGAGATATTTTTCTTTTAGCTACAAGTAAATTTGGAATTTCATCACATGGGATTATTTTATGTTGAAGAACAACTTGAGCAAAGGCAGAATGAGAGGCAAATTCAGTTTGCAGAGAGAGGAGAGAGGCTTTGCAGATTTGTTGATCAACAATGATAGAGTTTCTAGATGGCAATTTCATATCATTCTTCTAGAATTCTCTATTCTTCTATATCTTCTTCTCTTCTCTCATTGTTCTAATTTTGGGTTCCATATTCTGAAAGCTCTGCAAGGCAGGCTAAAGCTTTAGATAGAACTGTAAAGCTAGGAAAAATATATTTGAGTCATTAAATCTAAAGTGTGTGTTCTGAGTTGTAATCTCATGTTTATATTTTATCTGATAATTGTCTCCATTTCTAAGATGTATTACTCTTTTGGATTCAATAATAAAGTTATCTAAGTCTTTTCATGCATTGAGTTACATCTATTGTTACCTTCTATTTTGTGAAAGATGTAAATGCTTTAATGAATCACAACTTGAACTTATTATTTCCTATTATTCAGAGAATAGTGTAATCACTTCAAAAAGTGTGACAGGAGTGTTGTGTTTCAAGTGGATTTATAAAGAATGATTATCAGATGAAACTTTAGTGGTCTTGTTGTCACAATGTGATAACATTTGCAAAGATCTTCAAAGCATCTTCAACACTGTAGGATGAATGTTGGTTATATGACTCCATAGCCCAACTTTTTGGCATTGATCCATTATTATGTTTTTGTTGCTTTCAGTTTGGTCCTAAATTATTTAAATCTATAACCATTTCAATTCTATTTTGTGAGTACTTCTATCTGCCATGTTCTCCATGCTAATTGATGGAATTCATTCAATACCTTGCCAATGTTGAGTGATATTTTAAGTTTTTCAGCATAATTTTGTGAGAACATTATCTGTTAAGCAATATCCTATTAATTGTGTGTTTGAATCTTTAGATATTGCTAAAGGGTCACCTCCCTAGGTCTTACAGAGCCTGAAGTATAGGGGAAATGTATTCTAATCCCATTTCTCATTAGTTGGCCAAATCCCCCATTGAATCTGATCATTAAAAAGTGGCTAGTCTATAGGGTTCATTGGTCTAGTTCGATTTGGAGCACCAACAAGTCCTAGGGTTAAGGGTTTATGATTTCTAGGGTTGAAGAGATGCTTAGAATAAAAAATTTATATGGGTTAATGGTTTAGGGTTCATCTCATAGGATTTTGGTCCTATGGTTTAGGGTTTAGGGTTTATAGGGTTCATGAGATGCTTACAAGAACAAATCTATATGGGATAAGGGTTTAGGGTTCATCTCGTAGGCTTTAAGTCCAATAGTAAAAAGTTAAGGATTTCTATGGTTCATGCGATGCATAGAATAACAAATCTATATTGGTTAAGGGTTTAGGGTTCATCTCCTACGTTTTGGGTTCTATGGTTCATGAGATGCATAGAATAACAAATCTATATTGGTTAAGGGTTTAGGGTTCATCTCCTACGTTTTAGGTTCTATGGTTTAGGGTTTAGTTTTTCTAGGGTTCATGAGATTCTTAGAATAACATTTTTTTATGGGTTAAGGATTTAGGGTCCATCTCCTAGGCTTTTGGTCCTAGAGTTAAGGGTTCAAGATCTTCATATCCTAGGGTTCATTAGATGCTTAGAATAACAAATCTATATGGGTTAACAGTTTAGGGTTCATCTCCTAGGATTTAGGTCCTAGGTTTAAGGGTTTAGGATTCATCTCCTTGGCTTTAGGTCCTAGGGTTAACAGTTTAGGATCTTCTTATCCTAGGGTTCATTAGATGCTTAAAATAACAAATCTATATGGGTTAAGGGTTTATGATTCATCTCCTAGGCTTTAGGTCCTATGGTTTAGGGTTTAGGGTTTCTAGGGTTCATGAAATAACAAATTTGTATAGGGTAAGGGTTTAGGGTTCATCTCCTAGGCTTTAGGTCATAGGGTTTAGGGTTTAGGATCTTCATATCCTAGGGTTCATTAGATGCTTAAAATAACAAATCTATATGGGTTAATGGTTTAGGGTTCATCTCCTAGGCTTTAGGTCCTAAGGTTAATGGTTTAGAATTCATATCCTATGGTTCATGAGATTCTTAGAACAACAAATCTATACGGGTTAAGGGTTTAGGGTTAATCTCTTAACTCCCCTTAAGTCATCCTCTTAAAGGACCCTTAAGACATATCCTCTTGCATGCCCTTAATCCACCCTCTTGTGTCCCTTTAAGCCATTCTCTTAACTCCCCTTAATCCACCCTCTTGCATCCCTTTAATTCATTCTATTAACTCCCCTTAATCCACCCTCTTGTATCTCTTTAAGTCATTCTCTTAACTCCCCTTAAGGAATTCTCTTAGGACCCCTTAAGCTATATCCTCTTAGGTCCCCTTAATCCATCCTATGGCAAACATCACTTGAATTTGTAAGTAATTTATAATATCTAATTTTCTAACTTTTAGTATGTATTGTTCTTTTCTCACATGAATTTTAGTTAAATGACTCATAAAAAATATAGTTACTTTACTTACATTAATTATTTTTGTAGGTTCTCATCAATTCGATCTACCATGTGATTGTCACTATAAAAAAAATTCTCATATAGATTATGTAAATATAAATTTGTGGTCTTGAGCTAAAATTTGATAAGCTTTAATTGTATTTGCATGAACATGTGTTTCATCATGTTATATAGTTGTATTAAACATCAATATACAGTATATATGTTTTTTGATGTATAAACTTCAATGAACTTATTAGTCAATTTTTAAATATCTTGTTCCAATTTTATCTTATACAATCGTGTCTTATATTTACCACATTTTATATAATTGTTCAATTGTATAGATTATACATTTTTTTTTAATAAAAAGGGGTAAAAATTTTATTGCATCAGAACAGCATTACAAAGACCGAAGAAAGAAGCCACAAAAGGGCCCAACAAGACAAGAATTAATTCACACCCAAGAAACACCGCATATCCTCCGCAACCCATTCCTCAAGAATCGGCGCCATGTCCGCAGGAAGATTGCCCTAGTCATCCACATGCCAGGAATCCGTCCTCTCCAACGCCCATCTAGCCAACCCATCAGCCGCCCTATTCCACTCCCGCGGAATATGACGAAAAATAATGGAATCCAGAGAAGAACATATAGAAAGAATCTGCCTGGCAACCACAGCAAGCTGCCAATTCACATCCTCCAAGTTTCGCTTATTCAACAACTCAATCACCACCTGAGAATCAAATTCACAAACAATCTGCCGCCATCCAAGGCCAACAGCCTGCTCCAACGCCATGAGAATAGCACTCGCCTCCATAAGGTTATTAGTTTGCAAGCCCTGGTACATAGAGAAGAAAAAAACCACCACTCCAAGGCTATCCCAACCAATACCACCAACCCCAGCATGCCTAGGATTCCCTCTAGACGACCCATCAGTATTAATTTTTAGCTCCCCCAGAGTCGGCAGACACCAAAAGCCCTCACGAGCAACCCTCGCACGCCCATGCCTACCATGCACTTTGTTCCCAATACTCTTGTCCCTAGTGACAAGACCTAAGGCATTAACAACACCTAATTCCCCAGGATCAACCGGCACAGACAAATCACACTTTGCAGTCAGAGTCTCCCGCAAAGCCCCCAAAATTCACCCCCAAAGTTGCCCTATGAGCAAATTCTTATCCAGGAAAATCCTTTTGTTACGCTCCAACCAAATTTGCCAGACAATCAAACTAGGACCAATACTCCAAGCAATTTTAAGAAAGGAGGTTCTGGCAGGAGAAGAACCCTGTCTCAACCAAAAGTCCTCCAAAGAAGAAACATGGCAACACGGTACTCTCCAAAGATTCCACCAGTAATGCCATATAGTCTTGACAAAAGAACACTGAAAAAAGAGATGCGATAAGCATTCATCATGCTGACCACATAGAAAACACCTGGAGGGGCCCTGGAATCCACGTTTCCAAAGATTGTCCCAAGTAAGACACTTACCTTGGACCACTAGCCAAGAGAAAAAATTACACTTAGGCCAAGCAAACTTATTCCAAACATGCTTCCACCAAGTAACCTGGGAGCTCCCAAAAACTTGTTTATCCAAAACCTGATAACCCGAGGCCACCGAAAATTTTCCTTTCCCATCAGGACCCCAAGCAAGCACATCACTTCCCTGGAGAGAGTTGCAGACACGACCAGATAAAAGCTTAGCTAGCTCCTGACGATCCTGCTCCACACCCCCATGAGGCCAATCCAAGGGGTCCTTCCATTTGGCCACCGAAATCTGACCCAAATAATTTTGCGATTTGAAGTCAGCCACATGGCACCAACCCGCCGCCTCGAAAACTTGGCACAAATCATGGAGGTGGGGATGAGAAGACACAATGGGTGGATGCCCATCCTAGGAGTCATGCCAAAAGAGAGCATCCTGACCCCCATTGCAAATCCAAAAAAGACCCTACTTAACTAGCTTGGCACCCCGTTTAAGGGTACTCTAGATCATAGAACCTTTACCCTCCATGCTGAATCTAACCACCTCCCTACTTTCCACTGCTCCCAAATATTTGAAGGTTAGGATCTTAGCCCACAACAAGTGTTGTTGTGAGCACCAGCGCCAATACAACTTAGCAGCCAAGGCTTGCCCATTAAAATCCGATCGTCGTAGACCAAGACCCCCCTCCTGCTTTGGCCTACAAACAACATCCCACCTCACCAAATTCCATTTTCTATGGAGAAGATTGCTAGCCCATAGAAACTGACGAGACAATTTCTCAAAATCTTTAACAAAACTTGAAGGAGCAGAAAGAACAAAGCATCTATAAAGAGGAAGAGCCTGGACCACCGATTTTAGAAGAGTCATTCTACCTGCTGTATAGATTATACATTTTATACATGCAAGGAGATATATTTTTATTCAGTGATTGAAATATTTGCTAGAATTGGAAAATAGTTAAAATTACCTGCCCTTACTTTAAACAATTTAAGGGATGTTTTAATTTGTCACCTAAACATGTGATAAATTATTGAAATTTGAAAGTTAATCATTTTAATGTGTCTAAACTTAATTCAACAATGACATGTAAATATATATAAAATTTGATTCTAGATAAGAATTTATATAGTGCATATTACTTGAAAATTAGATAAAATATATATACATACATGAGTGCATATAATCATCAAAATGAACATAACATGATCATAATTGAGTGCATATATAATCATCATATTAAAGTTAGCTAATATAAATAAGCACAAACATGATCATATTAATCGATATAATGTATGTGAAATGGTCCATGTAATAATATGTTCAAAATTTATATAAGTCCAACACATATAAATAAAACTAGATCTATAGTCCATAAAATAAAACCATCTAATTATCAAGGTGATTAGTCAAATCAAGTCTCCTCTTTGCTCCACGTGGACTAGATGTACCTGTATCATGCTATAGAAGAGTACAAGAAACTTGAAATTATATTTAAATTTATTTAGAAATTTTGATTTAATTAACATATAAACTTGATAAAAATAAATTTAATTAAATATCTAGTAAATATAGTAAAAAATATTTTTAGTATGCATAAATTACCATCTGATCATGTGAATCTACTGGCACATTTTGTTCAATAGGTAGTATAATTGTCAATTGAGGAGGTCCAAATGCTCGATCTACTAATTCCTATTGTATACACCTAAAATCAGTCAAGACAATTAATTAATTAATTAATTACAAGTTATTTAATTAATGAACCCCTTTAATTCGTTTACTTATAAATAGATTCTAAATTTATTTATATAGTTCACACTCTTCTAATTCTTCAATCTAAAATCGCATTCTTCTATTTTAATTAAATAAACAAATTCACATAGTTTGTTTTATTTAATTAATAATCTTTTCACTAAATTTAAATCCAAAATTTGAATTTAAGCACATGTCTCCAACTTTTCCTCTTGCCACATCATCAAATGTCACATGAATTTAAATATGTCTAGTATTTAAATTACAATTATCCTCAACCAATTCCAAAACAAACTTTGGACGCTTAGCTCTTTCACACATTTTATTCCCTCATACACTTGGCATGGTGTTCACAGTTAAGGGAACATCCTCCATGATTCTTTCTAACTTCTTCCATCTCCACCGAATGTTCATCTCTCATGCTGAAATCTTGACCATTGATTGCTACCACATCACAAGATGCTTTGGAAATCCTATAAATACAAGCCCATTCTACAACATTTAGCATCCCATCTTTGAGTAAATTTACTATGCAAAACTCATATTAGAGCATTTGAGCATTTAGAGCAATTTACCATTTAGCATTTGAGCATTGTAGAATCATTTTAGTTTAGTATTGGCATTTCCAATATCATTTTAGTCTTTATACAACATTTGCATCATAGTCTTTAGTATCATATCCATTGTCATATCACCATTATCATTTGTAGCATCATAATCTTTGTAGATCAATCCTGTAGCATTTAAGATAGCATCTCATTTCTTAGGTTGACATCCAAACAGTCATAGTGCAATATACAAATCTGAGAGCACTAATGATTTAGAGGATCCTTGAGAATAGAGAACAATGGAATGATTTTAGAGAATTTTCTTTGTTTACAATTATATTAGTTGTATGATTTTAATCTCTAATGTAATAGGTTTCATTGCTTGTGTGATCTTGTTATTACTATACACATTTTACCTCACACATAAATTGGCACCCACCATGGGGCCTAGTCCCTTTTTAGTAACATTTTTGGAAAGTTGTTTTACAGATTTTGGACGTGACCTTCTTTTAGCGCGACCGTGAGTTGTTGCAACACATATGAAACATATTTTAGCACATTCGGTTCTTGTTATGGTGCATCCAAAGGATCTTTCAGCACATCCAGCATCTATTTCAGTGCATATAGGGGGTTTTATAACACATTTGGTCTTTATTTTAGTGCATCCATTAGTTTTTCTAGCGCATGGGATAGTTCTTTTAACACATACAAATGATCTTTTAGCACATCTGATGTCTTTTTTAGTGCATTTGGTTAATTTTTCAAAATCTTAAGAACTAATTGATGTTTTCCATGTTGCAGGTGCATGATGTCAAAGACAAATTTATGCAACTACTGATGATGTATGCAGGGGCTGGAGTTTTTATTGTCTTCTTTTAATTAAATTAGGAACCTAGTTTAATTAGAAGGTTAAAGAATCCCTTGTCTTTTGTGCTTGAAGTGATAGGCCTATGCTCTCCCCTTAACTGGGTGACCAGAATGCTAGACTCACTATTTTATACTTTGTTAACACCTTTAGAAGGCTTGTCATAGTGGGAAAAAGTATTCAACCTACAGGAATGACCTAAGTGGGAACAACTAAAGCCAAGTTTTCCAACCCACTATAATTAAAAGTGAATTTGGGGAAAGTCCACAATTCGACGGTAGTGTGCAAGATAACCATCCCCAAAGCCTTTGTTCTAAAGGTTGGGAGGTCTCTTGAGGGATTTTATCTATTATCGCACCAAACGGAAACCCTTACTATGAACTTTAGTGTAGAAGCCAACTGAGTCAGTTTCTAAACACTTCTAATATCACAGTGCAAGGGGAGGAAAGAATCTTCCCCCAAGATACTCACCATATAACCATCAGGGATCCCTAGCCAAAGGTGGAGGATTTGACCTTGGTTAAGACCTGGGAAAGGTAAAAACACGGGTGCCCTCTAGGGGGTGACACAGTTGTATGAGCTGACATGGTTCTAAGATGTGAGCTATGGTATTTTAAGTGACCCTTGAGAAAAGAAAAGTGCTTGAATTGTCTTTTCTTGTGTTATACCTATGGAAATCGAAGGAATCAGACTAGATTCTTGAATACACACTCAATGTTTAGTTTCTAGGTGGAAACAATTGTTTGACAACTTGTTGTTGTGTTTGAAGTCATAATTCATGAAAGTTATCCATTTAAACACCCAATTCCCATAATTCACAAACTAGAAACCAAGAAAAAAGTCATTATTCAGAAGAAGAAAAAAACATCCCCTACAAAAATCACATTCGCAGATTCAAAGCCAAATAACTAGACAGATTTGCAAAAAAAAAAAACACTCATCATTGCCAAATTAGCACATAAACCCCTGTTTCAGTGCATTCATTGCATTTTGTAGCGCATTTGTGCAATCTTGTAGCATATCCATACCATGTTTTAGCACATCCCTAGCTTTTTCTAGTGCATTTATTCTATTTTCTAACACATCTAAGTCATCCTTTAGTGCATTGAGTCTAGATTTTAGCGCATACACCTTTTGTTCCAATGCATACACAACATCTTTTAGTGCATTGGGTCTATTTTTTGGTGCATTAGTGGAACAATATAGCACATCAAGTCTATTTTATGGCGCATATGTGTAATCTTGTAGTGCATCCATACCCTGTTTCAGTGCATCTAATAAATGCAAAACCTGAGAGTTAAATGCATCCCCTGTTCAACAGTTTGAACCAAAATTTAGAATCTTTTCCAGCCCAGAATCCTTCATCAAGTACAACAGAATCTTAAACCTGTTGAAACTAACATTTACGAGTGTAATTCTTCAAAATAAACCAAGATCTAAACACCTTAACGTTCCTAAATCATCAAACTTATCATATCCTTGATTGTTAAGTCAAGTTTCATCATTAGGGTTTTTCATCCTTTCATCACAAAACAAAGTTTTATAATCAAACTTAAACTTAGTCTCATCAATATAATTTGTCATTCTATTTGACTTAGTTTTCATCCTTGGAACTCCTCCAAACAAAGATCAAATTTTAGTTAAATTATAACACTTATATGCCCTTTCAAACAAGATTACAAAAGCAAAAACTCAAGGAAAAAGAACTTGAAACTCAAAACATCGAAACTCAAAACACCATGGCTGAACCTAAAGAAAATCCATTTCATAATATCCATAACACTAAAGGTGAGGAAATAGCTAAGGAAGACATCCAACATGCTCAGCAAGATCCAAATTTCTACAAGTTCTTAGAAAATATTTTTGAAAGGGATGGAGAAAAATATTTCCTAATTTGGCTAATCAAGGTATCAAACTTCCACCTGACTTTGATATTAATAAATTGAAAGCACCTCCTAAAAATCCTGAAAAATGATTCACAAAATATAGAACAAGTGGTTGCATTAACTCATCAAATGAAAAACCTCAAACAACAAATTCTTGACATGCAAAGAGGAACCTCAAAACAATACTTGTTGCAGGACGTTTGTCCATATCCTTTTGATCAAAGTGTCAACATGATTCCTTTTCCCAAACATTGTGAATTCCCAAAGTATCATAAATACAATGGTAAAACCGATCCAATAGATCATGTAAGGGAATTTTGAACCATGAGCATTGAGTTTGCACATGAAGAGACTTAATGAGATTGTTCCCATGAAGCCTAAGGGGACAATGCTTGGAATGGTTCTCCAAACTTGCACCACCAATTAAAACCTTTGAAGATTTGGTTAACAAATTTATCACCCAATACTCTTACAACATCCAACATGAGATAACAATGAAAGACCTTTGCAATACCAAACAGAAAAAGGGTGAATCATTCCTCATATTTTTATAAAGATGGAGAAGATTATTTGCAAGATATTCTCATCCCATACCTGAAAAATAAAATATGGAAATCTTTATTGACAATCTAAGTGATGAGATGAGTTATAGACTTTAATTACAATGTCCACCAACCTTTGAGAAAATGATTGAAAATAGAATCAAAATTGAAGAAGCCTTGGCCAAGAGAGGAGTCATAAAAATTTACAATGAAGGAAACAACTCAGCAAGTTCCTCCAACAATTACAATAGTAGTGATAAACCATTTTTTTGGAAACGAAACAAGAATGTTGGTAACAATGATACTTCAACTGAAACACAAAATGAAAAACTAGTATTTAACTTAACAACAGCTGCCACTAAGACTAATCAAAACAACAATTCAACCAACAATCAAAACAACAACCAAAATGTCAATCAAAACAACAATCCAAGCAATGTTGAAGCTAAACCACCACCATATTGAACATCCTCAAATTGAAGAAGATTCACACCTTTGAGATAGTCATTAGAATCAACATTAAAGGGGCTTCGTGTAGCCAAAGTTATAACATTACCATAGGCAAGAAATTGGGAACCACAAGTTAAACCTTCCTAGTGGAATGATGCACATTATTGTGACTTTCACAGAAACAAGGGCCACAAGACAAATAACTGCATGCAATTGAAATATTTGATACAAGACTTGATTGATAACAAGACAATATTTGTAGAAGGACCCCAAATGAACAATGATCACGGAGCATTCAAGAATCCTTTACCAAATTATGAAAAGGGGGAGTCCTCTTCATCAAACACCAAAGGAAAAAATGTGAAATATGTTTATGATTCTACCATTCATTATGTTGAAGTAGTGGAAGATCAAATCAAGGACATTGAAATCAAGAGCCAAAGAAACATTGTTACAGCTAAAACTCATCCTTGTGACATTAACACCAAATCATAAATCTAATCACAAATGTTGTTGCAAGTGACAATCAGATTAACATCATCAAAATCATAGAAAAACAAAACAACCAACCAATCAACACAATCACAAGAGGGCAAGCTAAAGTAACATTGAAAGGAGTTGTTGCCTCTTCTACATCCAAAGCAATTGATGTCCCTACAACTCAATACAACATAGTGGATCAACTGCAGAAAATCCCAGCTCAAATATCCATATTGGAACTCCTCAATATTTCACCAGCTCACAAGGAAATTCTAGAACAAGCTCTTGTAGCCACCATAGTACCAAATAATCTAGAAGTTTGTCAATTTCAAGCTATGGTGGGACTCTTGACCACACCTCATTTCCTATCATTTTTCGAACATGATGATGTATCCATCAACCATCCACACAATGCTACCCTGCACATTGAGGTTTTAATTCACAAACACTGCGTCAAATGTGTTCTAATAGATGGTGGAGCTGGCCTAAATATTTGTACTTTAAAACTTATCTGTGCACTTGGATATTCTGAAAATGACATTGATGCTAGAAGAAAATCATTATCAAAGCCTATGATGATGAAGAGAGATCCTCTCAAGGACTAACTATGTTACCAATTCAAGTGAGACCGGTTGTAAAAGATATAGTCTATCAAGTGTTGGACAAGGAGTTGACATACAACATACTCTTAGGATGTCCTTGGATTCACGAGATGTAGGCAATACCATCAACATATCCCCAGTGTTTGAAGTTCCCTTTCAATGGGAAAGAAATCACTATTTTAGTCAATTCCAACAACCCCCAGTATTGCAACACACTCAAAACAACCCAAGATACTTTTGTGCCACATAACAGGGAAGCTCCAACTCCTAGCTCATAAAATAATGAAAGACAACTAAATTTCTTATGAAAGTGGGTTGAGAAAAGGGACCAGTCAAAGGATAAGGGTATTGATGATTCCACTCCATCAAGTAATGAAATTCCATCAAATTCTTTGTCAAATCAGCTTGAGGAAAAGGTTCAGTCAAAAGACAAGGGCGTTGGTGAGTCTACTCTATCAAATCATGAAAGTCAACTCAATGACTTATCAAAATAGGTTGAAAAGATCCAATTGAAAGACAAAGGAATGGGGGAATACTCATTTGAGCAATCATTGTGTCTATCACAACTCTTATCTTCTCCCAAGTCATATGGGCAGCCATTCACATCAAGACAACAATCCTCACAACCAACCACGCTCTTTGATGACAAGTTTGTAAAAGCGGGCACTTTAGTGGATGAATTGGAAGACAAGGATGTTTTGAATTGGTTGTACAAGGATGAAGAAAAATCACAAGAATTAACCTCTAATGTACAAATAGAGCAATATGGTAAAGGTTTCACAATCCTAGAGAAGATGGGATATGAGGGAAAGGTCTTGTCGATGAAAGAAAATAAGGTATCATAGAACCAATACAGCCCATCACAATGAATTCAAAGGAAAAAATAGGACTAGGATACAAAGAAGAATCAAAAGAAGAAACCAGGCAATAGTTTGTTGAATGAATCCTCCAATTGAGAGATAAAATTGAAATGGCTTCTAATGAATATGAATGGGATTCCCTCTCTAAAGAGTCTTGCCATGATAAAGAAATTGATGTAATACAAAAGTATACACCAACATGTATGGAGGGACAAAGCTCAAGTTCTAGACCACTTAAAATTGGATCACAACATATCGATGACTCAAGTGAAGATGATCATACTTCAAGCAAGATAGATACTTCAGAAGAGAGTAACATCATAGACCTCGATATTGCTATCAAACACTTTGATGGTGTTGCCATCATGACACTCACCCCTTTTGACCTTAACCAATTTGACAATCCCTTGCCATTGATACATCCCAAACTAATTGACTGGGACCAAACCAAGTTGCTTGACATACCTGTCTTTCCAAATGATGATGCCATTGTGAACTTCCTCTGCTCTAACAATCTTGAAACATATTCCACTAGCAAATCTCATAATGAAGCTTCATACAAGGGGAGTGTCAAATCTCTCAGCTGCAAAACAATGAATATCAAAAATGGATCTAATGGTGAAAACCATTTAATGGCAATATTAGATCAAGAAAAAGTAAAAAGAAAGAGTGCATCTACCGGTGAAAACCTCTCCAAGGCACCAAAAGATGGGAAATTTGACACTCTTCCTGAACACTATCATGAAATATCTTCAGTGCTGATTGAACCTACACAATCCATCAACATTGGTACAGTGGAAACAATGAAGACTCTACATCTAGCAACATCCATGACAAAGGAAGAAAAATGAAACTTCGCTAAATTCTTTGAGGAGAGGCAAATAAAATTTGCTTGGTCCTACATTGACATGCTAGGTATGGATCCAGAGCTTATCATGCATCATTTATCACTACCACATGGAGTAAAGCTAGTGAAACAAAAATTGAGAAAAATGCATCCTCATATCGCCCTTTTGGTGAAAGCTGAGTTGAAGAAACTATTGGATGCAGGATTTATCCAACCTATTGACTGTGTTGAGTGGATATCAAACACTATGCCAGTTTCTAAACCTGACCATAGCATCAGAATATGTATGGATTTCAAAGATCTCAACAGGGCTTGTCTGAAAGATGACTTTCCTTTGCCTAGCATTGACATCATTGTAGATTTGACAACTAGACATGAAATGTTATCACATATGGATGGATTTTTAGGTTACAATCAGATTAAGATAGCACCTGAAGATCAAGATAAAATAGCCTTCACATTTCCTTGAGGTACTTTTTGCTAGAACATAATGCCTTTTGGATTGAAAAATGCCAGAGCCACATATCAGAGAGCGATGACCACCATCTTCCATGACATGATGCACACCTTTATGGAGGATTATGTAGATGACTTGCTAGAAAAATCATTCACTAGAGAGGGACATCTGGAAATTTTGACAAAATATTCACTTGATTGGAGAAATTCAATGAGGTTAAATCCCAAGAAATGCGTATTTGGCATGACATCAACCAAACTTTTGGGATATATAGTATCAACTAAAGATATTGAGGTGGACCTTGCAAAATTCAAAGCTATCATGGATTTTCCTCCTAAAAATATCAGCCAACTCAGATCTTTATAGGGATGATTCCAGTCTATCAAGAGGTTCATTACACAACTGGCAGATAAAACTCATCCTTTCAATCACTTGCTACGCAAGAATGTGTCTTTCAAATGGGATGAAAAGTTTGAAGCAACTTTTAATCAACTAAAATAGTATTTGATGTCACCTCCTATACTGGTACTGCCAACTAAAGGAAAACCATTATTACTCTACATAGCAACAACAGAGGTATATTTGGGCTCTTTATTGGCACAAGAAGATTCTGCAGGAAAGGAAAGGGGTATTTATTACATTAGCAGAACCTTGAATGGCTATGTGATCAACTACACATTTATTGAAAAAGCTTTTCCGGTAGTAGTATTTGCTACTCAACAACTAAGACATTACATGCTGACTCACACCATCAAACTCATAGCAAAAATTGATCCACTGAAGTATCTACTCAGCAAAGCTACCCTGACAAGAAGATTAGCCAAGTGGGTAATGATATTGAGTGATTTTAACATTCAGTATGTGGATAGGAAAGCAATCAAAGGTCAAGCCATAGCAGATCAACTAGCTGAAGCACCATTACAAGATGATCATCCAATGAGCATTGAGTTTCTAGATGTCGATGTCCTAACAATATCAACACAACAATGGATGTTATATTTTGATGGATCTTACACGCAACATGGATCAAGCGCAAGAATCTTATTTATCACACTTCAAGGACACACCATTCCAAAGTCCTATAGGTTAATGTTTCCTTGCACTAACAACACAGTTGAGTATGATGCATTGATCATTGGAATCAAAGTAGCAGTCGAGTGGAAGATCACAGAGTTGCATGTCTATGGTGATTCCCAACTAGTCATTAATCAAGTGAATGATGATTACCAAACA
>VDFB02265640.1:0-24230 GCA_007258455.2 Sequoia sempervirens
TTGCAACATTGAAAATTATCCTTATATAAGAATTCCTTCCATCTTGTTGGCTTGTAACACTCTTGATGGTGGCTACATGAAATATGATTATGATTCCTCTTCTACATCAGAGGTTTCATATCCTTGATCTGACTCTTCTAAATTATCAGAATTAGAATCACTAGCTTCCATATTCAAAAATTCCCAACCACCATCTTCAAAAAATTTATCTAGATCATCATCAATACTCTTCAAAATTGGCTGCTAGTTCAAGTTCATTCTGCTTTCATAATACTTTATATCCATGGAGTTCAACCATTCCTTGATGCCATCAAGTGAAGATTGACGAATGGCGTCAATGCGGAGTACATCCCGCTTGAAGTCTTTGAAAATAATAGCCATATCAAATGCCTTTTGCCCAAGTCATACTCTCTCAAGGTTAGCAATCTCAATCTCAAGTATTAGCTAGGGAATTTGAAAATTTATTATGGTATGTGCACTTTGATACGATGTAATATGATTATGGTTTCGTCTCATATGTTGTAATATTAGATATATAACAGAAAAAAATAATTATTGCATGAAATAAATAATAACTTTTCATTCTAAATGTTTTTTTTTGTAGAACACGGGTCTTCTAGAAGATCAAGATGATCCTCAACATGATATAAATCCACAAAATATTGGTTCTGCCAGTACATATCACATGGCAGAGGATGATGTGAAAGACACCGAGGTCAATGACAATGATGATGGCGACGATGACAACGACAACGACGACGACGATGACGACGACGACGATGATCACGATGGTGATGATGATGATGAGACAATTGGTGATAGTAACCAGTGACATTCATGATCATATAGACTGCATCATGGATCATTGTTGATATATTGTTATGATGACTCTTTTCATGGTTACTATCATATTTATCATTTTCACGACCTACAATACTATATTATTGAGTTGTAACATATTGAAACGTATCATATTCAATTTTTCACTATATCATTTGGACATGTATCATCTTGACTTGTATCAGTTTGAGTTACATAATTTATCAATTTTATTTATATCATTTGTACATGTATCATTTTCACTTATGCCGATTGTTGGACATGTATCATTTTGACATGTTTTTGATGTACTGGCATATTTGACTTTCACTTGTTTTACTTATATATGATGATGATCTTATCAGTATTGACTTGTCAATTTATATATATTAAAAGCAGTCGATGATATTTGGATGGATATTTATTACGTATGATGATTTTAATTTACTGCTTAGGATGAATGTTTTCAAATTCAATTAAATTATAGATGATGATCATGTTACAATAATAGTTCAGGCGGTGATGAAAGGTAAAATTAATGCTTGGCACCTCCAAAACATAATTGAAAGTTTTTCGGTGAGCCACATTAAAAGAGGTGGTAATGTGGAAGCAGATGTCTTATCTAAATGGGCTTTAAATTTTGGTGAAATGGGGGAATTTAGGTTGGAGGATTTTAGAGGTGTTAAGTTAGCAGACAATGGCTTAAATGAACAAGGTGGCGAAGCGAGTGAAGTAGGTTTGACATGACAAGCGAAGGCAAGGGTGGCAGGTGGTGGTGAAGTAGTACTTCATTAATAGAAAGTGTGGGAAATCCAAGATGGTGTTAAATGCAAGCCCTCGATTAAGAGGTGTTAATTGCATTTGGAATGGGTTGAGAAAAAATCTGCAACAAACTTTGGTGGTGGCGACGCTGGTTGTCAAGAGAAATGGAAGCCAATTTCACCTTTCGGTCACGGAGATCTTTGGGCCCGTTTTATGGAGAGGCGTCTGGAAAACGACTGGATGACCTTTTCCTTGTTGACGATGAGTGGCTAGTACAATGTGCAAAAATGATTTGTGGCAGGGATTTTGGCTCTTTGAAACACAGATACCAAACCAACATGGATGTTTACTCCATAATTGCGGTGTGGGGCTTGGATTTAGGTGAACCAGTGGAAATTGTGAGAATGGTGATGTAGAAAATTGTGCATGAATATTTTCTGGTAGGCATGGAGTCCATTCTCAAATGTGCGGTTTTGGGTGTAGGTTTAGATTATTCTGAAGGACTGGTAGATGATGAAATTGAGGAGCTCTATGGGAGATCGGGGTTCAAACCCTTTATTCATTGGCTTGAAGGAAAATACAAAGCTCATTGCTGTGAGGAAGCGCATTTGGGATGGAAAGCACTCAAAATCTTCATCGAACTCATGGAGGTTGTTGAAGTTCTGGCACAAGCAAAGGTAGAGATGCAGGGATTGGAAGTGAAAAGGAAGAGCTAGAAGAAGTCGGGGAAGCGACATAAGTCAAAGAAGCCTCTGAAGGAGATAGCCAAGCATCAGTGTGGAGCTCGTTAAGATTGGTCGTGTTTGTCTGTGTTTGATTTTGTTGTATTAAAGCATGTAACTCTTAACACTGTTAATGGTGGTTATTTTTTGTAAGGATTTTACTGGTAAATAGTTACAGGGGTTATGGGGTTTATTTAATGTTTTACTTTGCACATTAAGGTGCCTCTACTTTTTGTCGTTTGCTGTGGAATTTTGGTGGGTAATGACACTGAACAATAGATGTACTTTTTTTTATCTTTACAAGCAATACAAATTTTTTGTGTTACCGACCCAAAAAAAATAATTGTCTTGTTATTTAATCATATGAGTTAAATAATTGAATTACTCAGTCTATAATCATATGAGTTAAATAATTGAATTACTTAGTCTATAATCATATGAGTTATTTAAGAGGCACCATATATTTAACTAATTAAATTGAAATAAAACATATTAAATTAATAAAAGGAAGCAAAACAAGAAGCATTTTTAGAAGAAAAAAAGGAAGCAAAACAAGAAGCATTTTTAGAAGCAAAAAAGGAAGCAAATCAAGAAGTACTTTTAGAAGCAAGCAAAAAATGAAGCAAAACAATAAACAATTTTAGAAGCAAAAAAGGAAGCAAAACAAGAAGCATTTTTAGAAGCAAAAAAGGGAGCAAAACAAGAAGCTTTTTTAGAAGCAAAAAAGGAAGCAACAATGGAAACCAAACTAGAAGCAATCTTGGAAGCAAAACAGGAAGCAAAATGGGAAGCAAAACTGGAAGCAAAACTAGAAGCAATACCAGAAGCAAAACCGGAAGCAAAACCAGAAGCAAAATCAGAAGCCTAATTGGGTGCTAATTTAGGCACTATTTCTGACGCTATTTCCTGGCGCTATTTTAGTTGTTAACAGAGGTGCTATTTTCAGTGCTACTTCTCGATGCTATTTTAGGCGCTAATAGGGGTGTTGTGCTTTTTCGACGCTAATTATGATGAAAGATCTGGTGTTACATCCAGTACAACCGTTGGCATCAAAGTCGGCGCCAAGATGACCATGCCTGTTTGTGTCGAGTTTAGTGCTGACCAACTCGTCTAATTTGTGGGATGAAATACACTGAAATTCGACGCTATTTGCCTGTTCTACTGTAGTGCATCACTATCAAAAGCATATGGAATTTTAGATATCTCCTCATGATCAAAATTATCATAACATGTACTATGCCACAACTCTAAACCGCTAATCAAGATTATACCATGACATAATAACAAAACCATCCTACAACCAAGAATCCACTTCATTTCCAAATGCTCCCACTGAACCATGATATTGAGCAATACCATGGCATCATGATGCACATAATCAAAACCACATTTCTGTCACAAGCTCACACCAAACCTGTGAATCCAAGCTCTCAATGACACATGATAAACATCCTCTAAAGAAATAATATATATCTCTTGTAACAAACTTATTTTCTAAGATCAACAATAACAAAAATAGTAAAAGCTCCCACTACAACCAAAAAACCTCTAATCTTTTAAGAGAAGGGCATCCCAATACTCTACCCAACCTCAGCTCTGATACCAAATGTTGAAAATTGAGGTGTTTTCTTAACTTAATACTTTGTAAAACTTTTATGATTGCTAATCTAAATATGTATTCTTTTGTTACAAATTCTTTGTGGGTGATTATCTGATTAATTCATTTTATTGTTTGTAGAATGAAGAAAAAAGTTGAAGAATTAGACAAGATATTAGAAATATTACACAAGCATATACTGTGGAGAAACCCTTTCGAGAAAAAAATACACCAAGAATTAATCTATTATTCAATCTCTGAAGTAGATTACAATGGCTCCAATTCTTGCTTGAGAATGCTTCTTTTCCTTCACCAAATCTTTTTCACAACTTGCAATAAAATTGATCATAACTCTCTTCAACTTTCTTGAGATAAATAGGCTTTAATCAACTTTGTAAACTCAACATGAGTTACAATTACAATGCTCAAGCCCTATCCCTAAAAGGTACGCCTATCTCATGCAAATAGGGTTATCCCATGAAGAACAATGCCAAATCCTCATCTTCATGCATTTGGGCATCCCAAACTGAAGTGGAAACTCAACCTCTGTTCTGTAAATATCTTCAAGGCTTCATCCTCAAAGTAGGCACCTAAAAGAGGTCCCACTTAATGAGCCTTCAGAAATATCTCAACATGCAAAGGAGGTAATTCCAAGAAGACAACTTGGGCGCCCAAGTTGAGTCCAAGTTATTTCTTGTTAACTGAAACATTTCTCAACACCATTCATGCAAGAAAGGTCATCCCCTGTTAACTGGAGGTAGTCCCTGTTATCTGTCATGTAACTCATGTCATTAGCCATGCATTCCAAGTTAACTGAAGTCAACTAGCATTCAACTAAAATTAACTGAAGATAACTGAACCATAACTGAACTGAACTGAACTGAACTGAATTGAACTAAACTAAACTGAACTGAACTAAACTGATTTTGAACTAAATTGAATTGAACTAATCTGAACTGAACTAAACTTCATGCATGAAAACATCAAACCCTAACTCCTAGGATCTTTACATGCATTTAGAAGTGTTATCTTTTACTCCAAATAGTTAACTGAACTCAAGGTGAGTGTCACCTACCATGTGGGTGCCCCACATGCCCCTATTATTTAGGAACTCACAATGGACGCCCTCACATGCTCCTAACATTTAGAATTAATTACAAATGTCAATTAACATGATTATTTCATCAAATATTAATCTCATTCTAATCCTAGTGTTGTTGAACAAATTCCAAGGACTTCGGAGATACATGAAATAAATAATGTTTGGGATTGCAATTAAATGAAATCCTATTTCCAACATTTAGATTGGTATTAACAATAAAAATTAAAAGCTCATATATATACACTTACACTACAATGGGTACAACATTTACATCTTATAGAATAGATGGGAATTTACATAATAAATTTGACATCCTATAGAAAAGGTGGCCATTAACAATTTACAAGACATAATCATTAACAATATAATAGAAAATCCTATGTATTCACTTGCATTACACTACCTACAAAAAATTTATTTATATAATAGATTGGCATTAACAGTGGCTAACACATCCACCCACAACATCTACTTCCTTTCTTTTAACACGCATCGTCTACTCTTTCCCTCCCAACCAACCAAAGTAACCATTATTAATAAATAGTAGGTTGGATAAAACTTAAAGCATTTGTATCAAATAGATAGGCATAAACAATATATCTTAAAACCCCATATATGCACTTACAACATAATGGGTGAAACATTTACATCATATACAATATATGCATTCACATGCACAAACAATATAACTTAAAACCCCATATATGCACTTACAACATCATGGGTAGAACATTTACAACCTATACAACAAATAGGCATTCAAAGACTTAAACAAGTATTTAGATTAAAACCCTACATATGCACTTATAACATAGTGGGTGGAACATTTACATCGTATCCAAAATATATACATTCACAAGCATTATCATTACAACAACAAGCCCCATATATGCACTTACAATGTAGTGGGTATAATATTTACATCATATACGACACATTGGCATTCATAGGCATAAACAAAGTAACTTAAAACCCCATATATGCACTTACACCACATTGGGTATAACGTTTACAACCTTATAGTGATAAATAAAGAGTTCTAGAATATTCATTTAAAATTTTCTAAATTTTAAATACCTTAACAAATCATCTATAAATATTTGTCACAGTACATTTACATCAAATTTCTAATTAAATAATTTTATGTATTATTATTTTTTAATTATTAATATACTTAATTACATTGAGAGGGCTTATTAGGGGGAAAATGGGGTTTGAAAGTTTGTGTACATAAAATAAAAAAAATGAAGATAAGATAAGATAGGATAATAATAATATAATAAAAATATAATCATAGTAAAATAAAAAAAGAAAAGATAAAATAAAATAAGATAATAAAATAATAATATTATTATGTTAAGAGGTGTTTATAATGACATCTATTTAAAGGGGCATCTATATACATAAAAACATGTCTGTCAATCTCGTCATTAATTTAAAATCTCAGCTATTAATTGTATAAAATTTATATAAAAATAAAGATATATAAAGATATTGGACTTTTTATTCCTGTTAATATAATTAGTTACAAAGTTTACAAAGGTATTTGAAAAGAAATGACAGGTTGTCCACATTCAACCATTTTGTAGAACTTACCCAATTTGAACATGTATTTATCATACTATTCTTTTTATTTATCCTCTACATCTGCCATGAGGGGCAATATGACATTTTAGAACAAAGGTTTCAATATTTGAGCAAGGCACTTCAGGACTTTCTGCGCACATGTTTTTTGGTTCATTTGGAATAGTTAGTAGTTCAATTGAAATAGTTGACAACAAAATTTGTGCATGAAATCTAAAAGTACCTTTGACAATATTATTATTTTTTATATAATTTGATGGATTTTAATTTCATGATTTTGTGTTTATAGACTGTTTCTTTTGTGAACAACAATGTTAATTGATTAAGTTGGATTTAGTACTTTTTAAGCCTGTAAAATTTTTATTATCCCTTTCATAAACCAATGTGTTGGTCTATTTAATTGTCTTACTCAAGAATCCCAAGCTCTTTTGTTCTCCAAAGCATCCTTGAACATATCTGATGGCATTCTTAGTTCATGGGTTAATGGAAGTGATTGTTGAGGTATATTGGAAATATACTGTGAGAGAAACAAATCTATACAATATATGAATTTCAAAACTATGTCAAATATGTGTTTTCACCATACACGAAACTATGTATTTCCACACTCAAGTACAAAATATACTAATATTTTCATACCAATTACAATGGAAGAAAAGAAAAAGGCTTCATGTGTGGAAGACAAGTTTAGGGTTTGTGTTTACTACTAGAAGTGGAGTTGGGAGCAACTTGCATGGAGTTTGAGGAGATTTCAAGTGATTTTTCACCATGAAGAGTAGAAAACAAGAAGTTGCAGCAAATTACCGGCCTTTCCAAGCATGTTCAACCATGCAAAAGTGAAGATATTGAGTCCATTAATAGGTGCACTAACAGTAACTTATTTCTTACATTTAATATTTCTTTCAGTACTCTTGAACACATACACAACTATTTTCTTGTTGATATCTTTTGATTAGTTTTTATGAGCAATTTCAAGAGGTGAAAATCACAATAGGAATGGGAAAATCAAACAAATGTGCCAGAAACCCTAATCTACACTCTTGGATGTTTGCAAAGTGTAGGAATGTCAAAAAACTTTGCTCAAAGTTAGTTGTGTGTGGAGAAAAATGTAGCTCCCTTAAGGGTTGAGCCAACATACAACCATAGTGCTTTCCTGTAGCTCATCTAGGGTTTTAAAAACAATTTAACATAGTCATTGGAGATACAATAAGGGTAGTTTAGTTTATGATATTAGCTTAAAGACCATGATATTTATGATATCTAAGAGATCATCAATGGAGGGCGTGTTCATTATGTAAGAGTTTTATATCATAGTCGTCAATAATAGATCATAGTCCTATTCTCAAATAAAGGAAAGTACCTATACATGCCAATATTGTAGAAACATCATCAGTTGTGGATCAAGTCCATATTTGTAGGAAGATTAGAGGTTGAAGAGGTATACTTGCAATGAAGAAAGCAAAATATGGTCATGTTAGGCATGGTGATATGCATGAGATGCAATGGGTAGTGGTAGCTCTTAGAGAAAGATTTTTAGAGGTCAAGGTTTTTGAGTGGACAATTGATGAACAATGGATGACCTTTACCATCACAAATCATGCCACTCAGTAATATAGAGCCATTGTAAAGACAAATGATAAATGCTTGTGCAATGATAGAAATTGTACGCCCTTCTTGGAGATGGTACAATTTCTCACTTAATCTAGGAATGGTTAACATTAAAATGGAACTAATGTTTCCTTGATCTAGTTTTGTAATGTATTTTCTACATTCACATTGGCTTTAGGGCCCTATTAAGCTATATAGACCTAATTTTGCCTTAATTTAATGTTGCAAAGTGTATTTATTTTCACCTTCACATAAAGTTTAGGACCCTTGTAAACTAAATGAACTTAATGGTGCCTTATTTATGGTGTTGTAAAGTGTATCCTAAAAATTTCACAATAATCTATGGTTTTATTAATTAATTAGGCTTATCTATGCCTTAATTGGTGCTATTTTGTATCCACAATCCTTATTAATTGCATTTTTTCAAAGACAATCCAAACATAAACCAGCATCCAATCATAATTCATGTCTTTTTAGGTTGTGTGGCCCAAACTTAGTGACCTGGGACTCATACGCCACTTTGGGCGTATGAGTCCCACCTAGGTTTTAGGGCCCCAATCTGGATTTCGCATCATTCTAAGCATTTTTACAAACTGTATCCCATAGTTAAGCCTAATGGGACTCATGTACCCCACTTCTAGCATATGAGTCTCGTGTGACCCAAAATCAAATTTAATTCAAATTCTTGGTGGGATTTTATCCTCCTAGATTTGATGTCAGCTTGTAGTGTTGCAATTTTGGGAAATTTGACATAAACAAGTATAAATACAAAGTTATTTCACTCATTTTCACCTAAGACTTTCAAGAGAGCATTCCTAATAACAAGTTTATGATTACAAGAGTTTACAAGATTTTGACAAGAGCATTCAAGAGCATTTCTAAAGCATTCAAGGGTAGAATTCTTTATCATTTGTTGCAACAATTCAAGATCCATCATCATGTCAAGATCTGTAACGCCCGTCGTGCAAACCCCAGAGAACACACACAAATGCAATTTTTTTTATTTTTAAAACAATTAAATTAAACATGCAAATATATTAAAACTATAATCACATAACACATTACATAACATTAACACACTTAGTTCTCTGGGGCACGCGGGGTTACATCGCAACAACTAAACAGAATTAAAAATAAAGATTACAACATAACCTTTTATTTTATATTAACCATGAATAAGGATACATCCAATAACCATGATGCGAGAATAATAAACATCACATAATACAACCATAATAAATCTCTTAATAAAGATACAAATGATCCTAACTATTACATCATCGTTTTAATGTTACATTACAAACTCTTGATGAATGAATTACATTGAATTTCCCAACATGGGGATTGATACAAGAACAATGAAATCTAAAAAAAAAGTGAATACTGGTACAACTCCAATTGTGGAAATGCTGAGAAGACAAGATGCTGATGGGGAACCCAACGGGTGTGGAGCACGTTCCACCCAACCATGTGAATTACAAGTAACTCACCCCCCGTGCTCAGAGGTGACGAGGAAGAGAACCCGACCATGAATGCCAACCGACTCAACAACAACATAGAACAAAATCAAGTACAACACAAGACATACAATGAACAACCACCAACGTTCACAAATCACATAACAAGTTAAAACTATGAAACTCATCACAAATAAACAAAGTATCACCAATTAAACATGTAACTAAATAGCAATCATAAACCAAGTTCACAATAATCAGAAAACTACATAAAGATACAATATCCAAAATACACTTCCGAATAAATCTAAAACAATAACCAGAATACAATTCCATATAAATCTGAAACAACAATTCAGTACACAATTCCAGGGGCAACAAGAAAATAGGGAAACGGGTGTCAAGTGGAGAGTGTCATCGCATAGCTCTCATGGGATCCCCTGACACTTCCTCCAACTGAGGCGCCGACACCCATCTATGGATCCCCTAGCCCTTCCTCCTACTTGAGGCACCGACACCATAGGGTAGCTCATGCGGAGTCAATAACCTCTCATGAAGACGAGATTATGACTTTGCCGACCACGGCCTACTCAGTCTATCATTAGTCTATGATAGCCCTAATGCATAGACGAGGAATCCAATGTTAATTATCTTGTGTGTTTTACTACCCATCCCCCTAAATTCTATTTTTAGGTTATCACTTGTTTAACTACTCTTACGTGGGTTCCCCTGAGCACTTCCTCTTACCTGAGGCGCCGGCGCCCACGAAGAGCCACTCTCCCTATGACCCCTAACATAAATCAAAACTAGGCAAGGGTTGAACTAAAACATATAAAGCATAATACTCAAAACAAGCTCATGCAAGGCATTAACCCTCTCGCGATAACTCATAACCAAAAGTCTTAACAAACCATTCAACCCTTCCTAACATAAACCATTAAGTATCAATTTCCAAAAGTATAAACAAGATGAAGAGAACATTAAAATTAAGCAAACCTCTGGAACAAGAGTTTTCGATAAATAACAATTGAATACACGATTACACAAGGTTCCCACACCGCTACCAGAATAAAGGAAAACCATAATCAAGACGCACAAGATAGACCGACAATCCATAGGGTTTCACAAATTAACCACAACATAATCCACATTTCATCAAGACAACAATCCACTTTCATCTATTACTTGCATTCAGTTTCCACGATAAAATTTACCATAAATATTTTATAATAAAATAATTTTACCCTATTATTCAATTTTATTCAAAATAATCCATACAACCTAATATTCCTTTTAAAACAAAGTAAAATAAATAATTATAATAGAATAAAGCAATATATATATATATTAAAATATCTAACATAAATATAGCCACACTGAATAAATATAATAACGATTCATGCCAATTAACATTTATATATAAAATTATTTATAACAAAATAAATTTTATTATACTAAAAATCATTAATATTTTATTTCTAAAGAAAATTACATTTCTTTATTTCGATAAATATATATTTAATAATAATTATATATATATATTTAAATATATATATATATATAATTATAAAAACAGATAAAAATAATATCAATATAAATATAAATATATATATATATATATATATATATATATTTATATATAAATATACATATATATATTTATATATATATATAAATTTTTATATATATATAAAAAATGAATTCAAAACATATAACAAAGGCCCAAGTGGGGACTGTCGCGCAGTCCTCACGGGCTGCTGTACGCAGCAGTCCGTAAGGACTGCTGTGGCAGTCCGTGCCATAGTGGGGGGGGCTGGGGGGTACGGCCCAGCGCCGTCCCTCCCAACTCCTCCCAAAACTTATTTAATTTTTTTTTATTATATTTTGAAAACGAATACCACTTTTAATAAAACAAATAAAATTTTTGATCCGTCCTTTGCAGGCACGGACTTCGACGTGAAACGGCCATGGATACATTTTAACATACATATTTTTTTATATTTAAGATTAAGAATATATATATATATATAATATATAATATATATATATAAAATATATATGTAAAATATATTTATATATATATACATATATATAATATATATATATTTATTTAAACACAGAACCACTGTTTTCTGTGTAAACACAGAAAATTACATATTTAAGATAAATAAATATATTTGATTAAAGAATATTTCAAACCCAATAACATAACTGATTGACTTTTTCCACAACAATATACTAGAGAGAAATAGGGCATATTCACACAAAATTTGACGAAATTTCCTTTCATTTTGCTTGCAATAGAGATGGTATCCAGATTTCGAAAGAATTTTCATATAAGAAGACCTAATTATTTATTTACTTTCTTTTCTCAGAGGAATCAGTTAAATCTAAATCTCTGAAAGATTTTCTTTCACAAGCACAGATTGATTTAAGACACAACTCTATTCCTATTACAGATTCAAACACAGTCAAAGGAAGAGAGTGGAACCTGGAGTGTTGGGCTCTCGAAGATCTGATGAAGCTGATTTCTGACGGCCTCGAAGAGCTCCTTGTTTGAGCTCCAAAATATCCTCTACAAAATTTCGTGCTCGAACTCGAACCGATCCTTTGTTCAGAAGACTTCTCCAAAGCAACACCAATAACAGATTACCAGTTCCTTTCTAAAACTCTTCTTAAAATATAGCAAAAGAAGGTTGAAAAATCTTTTCTAAGATTCAGAAATACATAGCCAATATCTTGTGCAACCTCTGTAACCATAACCTCTGCGTGAGAAAACTTACAAAAATTCTTAATTTTTTTTTTTAGACTGCAGGAATCGGGTAGCACGACCCCCTATAAACTACAGTGCGCCTACTTTTTAACGTGCGGGGCCGCGCACGCCCTCCACGCACGCGGGGCCAAAGACTGACAGAATCATAGCAGATTACTTAGCCAATAGAGCTGGGCCCCGCCCTACAAAAATTCTTAATTAAAATAAAAGATATTGTCCATTTTTTTTTTCCCCAAAAACTCTAAAAATCAAAAATAAAAGAAAATAATTCTTTAAAAGCAAGCTTTTAAATTAGATCCGTATTCTTATTCGTTCTCACAACTTTTTCATTCTTTTATTTGTTTTATTGTTTTAATTTCTATTTTAACCACTTTTCTTGCACATCACATTATCTATTTAATTTAAATAATTTATTCTAATAATTATCCTCAACAAGATAATTAATTAAAATAAATAAAACACATTTAATATTTAATTATCATTTAATTGAAACACATGACTTTTAAAACATTTAAATATTTAATACAATTAATCTAACATTAAAATAAACAATTATTTCCATCGTTTAATTAAATTAATTCACAACTTATAAAATACCCACATTAATAAAATACGACAAAACACAAAACACAAACCACAATGACGACAATCACAAAAATGAACAATACCAATCAAATAAGATGGTCTGACATCATGGGACAGGATGACTTCATCGTCACCTCTGTTTCCAAAATTTAACCATTGGGCTATTGGTGCTCGCCCTGTCCTGCCGAAGGAGGTGGAATCGAGACTTTTACCTGCAAATCCTGCATACAAACAAAGTCGTGTACATGTGCATACATATATATAAAATCAAAGCATTAAATCGAAGCATTGCATTGTGAGAAGGAATCGCAGCGTAACAGAGCACTCGCAAGCGAGTGATGCTACACTGTCCTTCATCACCTCTATCCTAACAATTATAATTTAACTGATAAAATACCATTTCTAAACTAACAATCATCTCATAGCATAATTAATTAAATCACTGCATCATAACATAGTTTTGAAAATCAACTAATATAACCAACCATAATGTCATATGAAATAATCATGTCCATAATGAAATAATAGCATCATCTAATGTCTAATTAACTAAATCAAACAATAACAGTATCATCATAGTATCAAGGTATCAAACGAACGCATAGAAAAATAATAAACCCAAACAGTAAGAGGAGGGGTATCACATCCTCCCCCTCATAAAATCGGCTTACTCCTAGAAGCCGGTAAACAAAAGGAAATAAGATTCCCTAATACGGGAGGCATCCTCACACACCAAGACGGTGAACTAATCACCATTAGAAACTAGTATCAAGCTCACACATAAGAGTAACAAATAATATTAAAAAGTATTAGTAACATGGGGGTATTACAAGATCCTAATGTATAAATCATGTTGTTGAGCTAGTGTTGTGAGGTAACAATCAAGATCCAAGATTAGGCATTGTTCTACACTTATTTCAAGATCTAGATCTACATTCTTCATGGCCACTTCATGTTAGATTGCAGATTTACAAGACATCTAAAGTCAAGGTATCATTGTTCATGTTTCATGCTTCATGTCCTTATTTCATTATCTCATCATTGGTTTAATTACCTAAAAGGGGTTTGACCAAGGCAAACCCCTATTCCCTAACAATCAATAGGTTTCTCTCTCTCTACATGTGTAATTACATATCTAGGTGTCTTGAGGATTGGAGGATCTTTGAAGATTAAGTTACAAGGTTGAGAGAAGTGTCAATTTGTCACAAGGTTGCTATCTCCACGGAAAGTCACCTATAGGTTGTAAATCAAGGTTTCAAACCCGGAAACGAAGTGTGGAAGGAAGAGCAGAGATAGGGGAGCAGAATTAGGCCTTAACCCTCCAAAAAAGTTGAGTGGGACTGATACGCCACTTGTGGTGTATGAGTCCCAGTATAGGGATTTTTCCAAACTTCAAGAGATTTAGACTCACCACTATCAAATTCTTGTTTCCACCCAAAAACCCTAGTTTGGGGCTAAATCACCCAGAGTAGTGTATGAGTCCCAATGGGCATTAAACAAGTTATCAGGGTTTTTGAGCTTTTTTTGACTTCATCACTCTTCTAGGTGCACCTCTATTCATTTCCAATTTGATATTCTATATTTTAGTTTCATTTCCTAGGTCATCTAGTTAGGTTAGGTTTTGCATGGTACTTTGTATGATTCATTTATCTCTTGTCTTTCCAAGCCCTAGCTTGGTGGTGAACCATCTTATTGTCTTCAATCACACCTTAGGATACCTTATTGCAAGATCTATTTCCCCTACTTCATCCTTGGATTGAGATCTCTAAGATTTTCTTAAGTGTAACAAGTGTGAAATAGGAACCCTACCCTTGTGCTCCATTCCTCAAAGGTGGGGTGTACTATTTCAGTTGCTACAACTTGTCATTTGAGACAAGATCAACAAGAAATAGACATGATAGGGTTGTAGGTTAGAAGGCATTCTTATGAATATCAAGAATCAAGAATACAGTGAGTAGAGATTTTGAAAGGTACAAAGGCATGTGTCTTGAAAACCCACATACAAGTGACCTCATGGAACATGAAATAATAGAAGAAAAAAATGGTAGATTGAGGGTTACTAGCACGTGTAAATAGAGATGATAGTGACTTATGTTCATAAGGACATTTAAGGAGATAATCAATGTAGAGAAGAAGTTCACCAATGCAAGGTTAAAGATCCATATGATAGCCTACACCATCAAATCCATCATAAAGTATTAAACACAGTATGGACAAAGGTAGACTATGAGGTTCATGACTCTTTAATTAATAAAGTTTCATGAGAGAGGGGTAGTCTTTTATCAAACATAAAGGACACTCACGTTCAGATCTAGAAGGAGAAACCCAATGCATACCATGAGAAGGATAGTAATTAAGGGGTGGGCATTTGTTTTGCCTCCATCATTTTGGGAACACAGGAAAAAGAGTTACTTTTTGACATCCTTTCCAAGATATGACTATCACAGATGTTTCTTATAGGAAAATCATGAAAGAACATGAATTCATAATGTGTTGATAGTCCTAAGAAGATCCTTAGAGCAGTCAAAACATTGAAAACAATGGACCATCACAGTCAATTGTGCATTATAAGGACAATCCTCATATTGTAAAGGGGGCAATCACTTTGGAAATCAAAAGCCTTTTTTATAAGGACAAAGTTATGAAATGCATATGTTTGTAAGGGATTGTAGTCATAAGCAAGAGTAAATCATAACGAAAGATGATTGTAAAAGATATGCAATAACCTTATGACAAAATTCAAAAGAGAATAGAGAGTAGATAGAGAAGGAAGCAAAAACAAGTATATTTCTACAAGAAAGGATTTAAGAGCAGCTAACATGAGAGTTTCATAAAGGGTAATTTCAAGGACAATCAAAAGAAATACCATAATGATAGTCCTTTGTGCCTCTATACAAAGAGTATGATAGTTAGGTTTTGAAGAATGAACTATACATTTTGCGGTATAGTTGAAAGGATAACATTGAACCCTTGAGGACAAAAAAAGGGTAGAGAGATAATTCAGTTGGAAAAACAATTCATGGACAAACACTATGCAAAAGGCACATTCATGTGTCAAATGGGTAGCATAAAAGGGGTTTTCATTGCAAACAATCAAGGGCAACAATAAGATGAAAATATTCGTGGGGACCGTCAATGTATGATGAAGATAGTCATTTCCATGAAATGGAAACACATCAACATGGCAACCATTTTACAAAGGGGATGAAGTACACAAAGGACAACAACCATTATAGAGTTCATAAATGCATAAAGTTGATAATCAATTTAAAGGTTGCAAAGGACAACATGCAAATAAATTGAAAACCTTGTAAGATCATGTGTGTGAAGGATAGTCATAAATGTTTTAAGGACAACTAGTAGTGGGCAATGGACAGTCCTATGTGCAAATATAATAGATGCCAATCATATGCATTGATGTTAATGAGTAAGGACAACAAATCAATGAGTTGCAAGAATGAAAGGATAGTCCTATACGGTCATGAAGCATTAAGGAAAGTCATACATGACATGCATAAAATAGAGGAGGAAGTCATAAATCAATTTTCCAATAGAGAATCATAGTCATAAATGAGTTACACCAAAGGAGGATAGTCATTGGGCATTAAAATTGATTGAAGACAACCATGCTATGGATATGGGACAGTCCTATGTGCAAAGAAGGGTTGGACAGTCAAAAGTCTATTAAGAGGGAAGCATAAGAAGATAGTGAGCAGTAATATCAACTTATGAGCAACAATAAGAACTCATGAGGGTAGCAATATCAACTCTTGAGGGAGGCAATAAGAAGATAGAGAGCAAAAATATCAACTAATGAGCAACAATAAGAACTCATGAGGGTGACAATATCAACTCTTGAGGGCAAGCATAAGAAGATAGTGAGAAGCAATATCAACTTATGAAAAGGCAATAAGAATTCATGAGGAAAACAATATCAACTCTTGAGGGCAATAATAAGAAGATAGAGAGCACCACTATCAATTTATGAGAAACATTATCAACTCTTGAGGGAAACAATAAGAAGATAGAGAGCAACAATATCAACTTATGAGCAGCAATAAGAACTCATGAGGAAAGCAATATCAACTCTTGAGGGCAACAATAAGAAGATAGAAAGAAGCAATATTGACTTAAGGGTAGCAATGTCCATAAGAGGAGAGTCATGCATGAGAAGAGGGAAAATATTTCTATGGTGACAATCACAAATGAGGAGTTTGAGTTTGAGTATAAAGACAAGAATCAATGAAAAACACAAAGGAGGATTCAAACCTTTGCAATGAACAATAAGCAAGACTTCAAGAGCAAGGAAGCATTGTAACTTCAACAAGCATGCATGGATAGTAATGGAAATGAAGATGCCATCAAACAAAGATAGGGGTAGCCTTCTAAAAGGGAAATTAATGTAACTTCTCCATGAAACTAATAAACCACAGTTAGGTGACTTCAATGAAGATCAAAAAGGTAGATTACTAGTGATGATGCTAAACTTAGAAGGCCTAGTTATCTACATATTATTAGGAAAAGGATATTCATGAGATAATGAGGAGTTAAGTGGACTTTAAAACTCATTTTAGTGATCCTTACAAGTAGTTTAAGCCTATTTTAGAATCCCACATGATCATACTAGAGTTAGGAGGAGTTTGGGGCTAAAATCATGCTTTTCAAGATAAAGTTTGGAGTTCTAAAATAGAGTTTTTTTTGCCTAGCACACCCAACAACTCAAGTTTCATGCAAATTGATTGATGAATAAATTTTTTTCCAATCAATTCCATTCCATTTTAAAGAAGATCAGTTCAAGTTGGGTTGGGGCACACTTCAAGAATCATGCAAAGGTCAACAAGCCAACAATTTAAGTCAACTCCTCTTCACCAAAGGTTGCGTGATTTCACTTTCTGTTTCACATCCAGTTCATCAAATCATGCAAGCTTGACATCTTCCACAAGGTGCAGCCACAGTTAACTAAAGAGGTCTTCTATAAGACCAAACATTTAGTTCTTTTTAGAGCAGTTCTTTCATTCCCCTTTTCGCCTTATGCAAAAGAGATGTATTGTAACTCATTTTGAAAATTATAGAGAAGCAAATTAGTTTTTTTTTTCAAAGATTGTACAAGCAAAACTCCTTTTTTATCAATTAAAAGCAACACGTTTTCCTTCTCATTGTGAATGACTTAAGGCAATTTTTGTGATTTAAGCATTAAATCCTTGAGTTAGGTCTCATTTGCAATCATTTTTTCATGCAAGAATATGAAAGTTTATGCAGGTCATAGGCTGTGTTAGTTGATTTTAAGAGTTTGTAGTGGTGAAAACACGTAGTTTTCCTTCAACAAAACCTTCCTTTGAAACAATTTTGTATAAGTTGGTCAAAATTGAGTTGTGCATAGGGTTAGGCTAATTTTTCAAGAAGAATTGTGAGTTAGAACAAGTACAAGTCTTTTCATCATTGGTGCATCACCTCTTAGGTCTAATTTATCTTAAATTTTAGTTTTTTTTTTTATCATTTTTCCTATCAAACCAACAAGCTTTTAGGAGGTCCATCAAGGGAACCAACCCACTTCGGAGGTTCATCTTCACTATAGGTAAACCACAATCTAAAGATGATCCCATGTTTCATAGGATAGCTGAGTTTTACACTTTGCTAAGTGTGCTATCCTCATGAGAACAACAATTGTTTAGCACCTAAAGGATAAATTAGAACATCTTTATTTCCTGTTCCCAACTCCACTTTATATTTTAAAGCTCTTTACAGGCAAGAAATTACCTAAAACAAAAAAGTAATTTACTTCTTCCTGCAATGGTCTTTTGAGATTATTGTGACTAGATGCTTGCACCCACATGATGAATCTAGTGCTTTTCTTTCTCCCCTTCACACAAGTTACCTCAAGGTTCTATCACTGAAAGAATCCCCCATATCCGATGTCTTGGAGCTAGGTTTGATTGGCTAATGAGGTTTCAAACCCACTTCTTGCATTTGATGAAATAGTTTTTAGGCATCATCACTGTGCTTACTTTGAACATAAGCTGCAATCATCACATTCTAGGAGATCAAATTTCTTTGAGGCAGCACATCAAACACCCTTCTTGTAGCTTCTACACTCTTTCATTTTGCATGCATATCAACTAAAGGACTCCCCACAAAGATATTAGACTCTATTCCATTTTGAAGAATATAACAATGAACCTCCTTCCTGTGTTGTAAAGCCATTAAGCTCGCACAAGTTTAGAGAACATTGACAATGGTAACAAGATTGGGTTTTATGGGTGCCATTTTCATTTGAGGAAATTGTTTCAAAATCTCTTCATTGCGGTCCACTTCTGAACACCTTGTTATCACTGCATTCCATGAGACCAAGTCAAGGGTTATGCTTCCCAATTGTATTTGATGGAAAAGTTTTAGCACCTCCTCATCATGCCTAAATTACACAAAACCTACAATCAAAGAATTCCATGAAATGACATTTAGCTTTATATCTATTAGATGCATTTGAAAAAGGAGTTTCAAACTTTCCTCTTTTTGGAATAGCTTGTAATGGTGACATTCTGTGTGATCACATTAGTTGTCATGATAATCAAATTCATGTCATCGAAGAGTTCCAATGCTTTAATAGATTCCAAAAAATATGATAAGATTTATCTTGACTTTATTGGAGTCAAATGTAATAATATGTAAAATCCTTAATTATTTGAGTTGCACAAGAGATTGAAGCATTATGAGATTTATTCTTATTAGAGTTTGTTAGATTTATATTCTAGTGGTGGTATTTATTTTGAACATTTTGGATCTTTACTTTCAATAGAATAATCATAATGTAAGAAATCAATATTCATTTTGTACTTTATTTAATTATGGAACATTTGAATAGCACTTCTGAAATTTTGATTCTTAAAGCATGACTGTCCCTTAAAGAATAATGAACAAAGTGCAAGCAACACTTAAGCATAATGAAGAAATAATTGAAATTCTTAAGATATAACTATGTTTAATCCAGCTCCACCAATTGAGTTGTGGCGAAAAATTGGTAACAGTACATGGGGGGGGGAACGTTGAGTAATAAACTATTTCATCACATTTACATAAAAAAAAATCTCTTGTAGAGACATGATTTCTCCCATGAGGTTTTTTGCTTTTCTTTTCTTATGAGGATTTTATTTGTTTCAATATAGATACCTCATCAACCATTTTAGGAAGGAGTCATCATGCATCCATACATGCACTCATTATTAGTGTTCTAGCTTCTCCCTAGGTTTTAATTGAGTAGGGTTGTTAGAGTAAAATAAGAAAAGTACCTAAAAAATTAAAAAATTAATTAGGTCTCCCTTTTTAATCTATTATACTTAAGTTAAACTTCATAGAATAGAATGAAGAGTCATGTCATGATATAATTTGATCTTGACCTAGGCTTTCATCTAGGTTTTTTTTTTGTTTCTGTTTTAAAAGGATTCATTATTGTACATTCTAAATATTTAGATGCTTTATTGAATCAATACATTTCTCAATGTTCAATAAAAGTTATTTTTTATCTATTTGTCATAGTTATTCTCATTGTAGGTGACTTATAAGATTTTTGGGGTTAAATAATCAACTCTAGTTGATTCCTCTTCCCTATTTTTATTCGATGGTGCACTAATAATCAAATGAAGGCATGTGGTATTCTTGTACAATTGACTCATACTTACAAATGGGATGAAAGAAATTTATTTGTGAGATGGACTCCATGATCTTGATTTCTCTTATAAATAAAAGGAATTTAATGATTTTTCATGGAATATGAGTTCTCTAGTTGAATATATTTTGTGTCATGTACCTAATTTTGATTATTTTTCATTTTTCCATATTCCAAGTGAATGCAATATGCTGGTTGATTGGATGACAAAATGGGGCTTCTCATAATAATGGTAACTAAAATTTTATCAATTGGGGTTCTTTACTGTAATGTCCCCAATTTAGCCCTACGCTCTTCATTTGGATTTAGCCTATTTCTAGAAACTCGTAGGCTAAGCAGAAGCTCGAATCAGGGTTTCCAAACTTCTTGGAGGATGTTTTCGTCTTTTTGCGGAGTCTTCTTTTGGAATTGTTGAACTTGGATTGCGGATTCCTTCTGGGTTTTCTGAGAGCTGGTGGTTTCAGTTCGACATTTTGAGCAATTACATGAATTTACTATTTTTAGTAAATTCTATTTTTAGTAGTTGACTTGTTGACTCCTAATCAGTTGGCTCCACTTTGGCAGTCAGTTCAGACGGTATGGTTGAATTTGGCTTTTGATGCTTTTCCATGGTGATATAAGATATTTTATATTATAATGTTATAATTTAACATTATAATTCATTGTTCTAGCACCATGAATTAATATTGTTTTTAAAAAGGGACATTGATGGGTATTCTCTACATGAAGGAGATATTTTAATATTTCTAAAGTCAAATGTTGCTAAAGGAAGTTTGGACGCCAACAAGGGAGAGCTTTATATTTTATTTAAAAATTGAAATTTGCTACATAAAGCAAGTACGCCTTCCTGGGGTTGAAGACAAAAAGTCAAGTCAAAGTCCAAGGGAATCTTGGAGGTGGCGTCCTTTCTTGGAGGCTTTTAGAAAGCTTTTCTAAAGTTATAAATTGGAGCTTGGGGTTTTCATTTGGGTTATCTTATGAATTTGCAAACTTATGCTGCTGAAATGGTGTTGGAACTGCTTCGAGGAATGCATACCTCCTAGCTGGCTCTTCATCTTGCTTGAAAGATAGCAACTAGTTGAGAGGTTTGAGTGTTATTGATTTGTCTTTCAGTTATAGTTGATTTCCTATCCTTTGTAGTTGAGTTATATCATTTTCAATCAATTCCAGAGTTGCTGGTCATGACTGCTGAATGTATGTTTCTGTTCACAAGTCTCAAATCATAAACATTCTCGTTCTGGGTATTGTCTCATTGTGTTTCCTTGTTGGAGGCGACCCTTCATGAATATTTGCAGATTTTAATATGAAGTTTATGATTTTATAGGGAAAATTCGTCATTCCTTGAAGGCCGTACTTTCTGGAGTGCCTTGGGATTCGTGCTAGTAATTAATAACCACTTTTAATTGCCATTTCTTATTACTAAACTAGGCGCCATATTTTTGAAGGTCTATTGCATCAAATTTGAAGTCATTTGGGTTAGTTTTGAGTGATATATGAGCAATTTAGTGGGTTACAGGCATGCTGGTTTTGTATTTCTGATTACTGGACTGTCACATCAGATTTATTATAGTCAAGTTTTGTGTGGGATTTAAGTGATAGAAGATATTAAGTTCATTTGGAGAGGTCCTAACAACTTGCAGCTTGTTTCTGGAAAAAAATAAACTATTTGCAGCTTCTTCATTTCTCTCTAACACCATTCTTGTAGATTGTAAGGTTGTCAGTAGTACTGAACAACTGTTTTCAATAATTTAAATAAGCACTCTCAATGTATTCCCACCATTGGTGGAAGAGGCTGGCTATGCCGCCTATTTCCTTTTCATAGTTTCTCTTCTTTCCCACGGCTATGGAAGAGATTGGCCCTTGTTCAGTCTATTTGTATTGCATTTAATATCTCCGCCATATGATAGCGCCTTGCCCACCTCGGGTTTGGAGTGCACATGCTTGGCGTTGAGTTTATTTTATGTATTGCATCATTTACAATAGATACTCCGCCATATGGTAGCATCCTACCCAAATTGGGTCGGAGAGCACATTCTTGGCGTTGAGATTTCCTTTAAGCATTGTGATACTTCAAGTTGCTACTGATGACCCTCTTGCCAAATGACAACATCATTCTCAGCTCGAGATTGAGTGCGCATTCTTGGCAAAGAGTTACTTCCCAATTGCTAGTTTTGATTTGAGCTGACCTTTAACGGGTTCTTGTTGTATTGATTGTTCATTGTAAAATTTGAAAAATTTGGTCCGGTTCATTACATTTACCCTTGACTAAATATTATGATTTCTCCAAATAATTCATCATGATCATACATAATTACTTATTCTCAATGCTTGTTGTGAATGTGAGTCTTTTTTTGTTTCAAGTATTATCATGTTCTATGAAGTTGGTGGTATCTTGTCAAACTCCCTTTGTTTTTTCTTCTATATTTATTGATAGATATTTCTAGTTAGAAAAATCTATGTTGTAAATGAAGGTAGTTTCTCATTCACCAATATAATTTTCACCCTCAAAAAAATAATACTTTGGACTTGGCAATGATCAATATTGTCTACCCAAGTTTCAAATTTATTGGATTGATTTGAATCAAAATATTTATTCAATATAAATATAAATAATAGTACTTTCAATATTTTACTCATTCTTTTGCACATTTCTATGCATTTAACCTTATTTTTATAACATTTGTACTTAATTCCTAATACACACATCATTATTAACTCATATTTAGAAATATTCATTCCCTACATTGAGTTATTGATTCTATTGCCTTGGGCAATTTTTGTAATTTTTAGGATTCATACGGTGGGGCACATGTTTCATCCAATTTTTTTATTTTTTATTTTTAAACCAAATTTATAATTTTAGACCCTTGTACTTTTAAATTTATAATAGTGCTATTTACAAGAATGTAAACTCATCCTCTTTAGCAATGAATAATGAGTTGTGAGATCTATGTTAACAGAAACGAGAAATAAAAAATTGAACCCGCAACGAAAAAATTGACAAGAAATGAGATATTTAAAAATTGCATATAAAAAATGGATATATATACACATATTTTTATATTTTAATTAAAATTATAATTTATATTAAAAATTAAAAAAAATAAAATTAAAAAGTTATTAAAAACTTAAAATATTTATAAAATAATAATAATAATAATATTTATATTTATATTTTTTATTTATAAAATAATCTATATTATAAATTATTTAATAATATAATATCGAAAATGTCCAAATAATAAACTGTAGGAGCAAAGTGCAAATTGAGGCTAGGAATAACAAAACTATTATTAAAAAAATCATGCAAACCGGGGAGAAGCAATTAATCATTAAAAACTAATCCTTACTCTTTTAATTCAACTCCATCTTGCATAAAACACTATTTTTAACTCCTGGAAAAGCCTAAAATGATGCAAAATTGCTTAACTCCTGAAAAAGCTTAAAATGATGCAGATTTTTTTGTTGCTTTATTTTGCTTTTTTCTTTATTTAGCTTCATTTTTATAGCTTTATTTTCTCTAAAACTCTTTATATAAGAGATGATTGTAGCAGAATTTTA